>QFDX01001309.1:0-40690 GCA_003315875.1 Lactifluus piperatus
GAGCCCGGGGTACAATATCGAGCAAGAAGCTAAAAAGTCTGTCCATTCTGTTATTATTATTAATATCTGTTGCTATAATCACGATTCCTTTGCTCTGACGGTTTCAATGAAACCAAAGGCGGAAACGTCTTGTGCCGTTGCCGTACACCACCAAAGGCATGGACGTTAGCCTGTCCGGAATCTTGACGGCCACAGAAGCACTGACGCGCGACAAGCGCTATCGACCCGAAAGCAACAATGACACGACGGAGCGGGCACACCCACAGGATGGCACCAAGGAAGAAGATTGCTTTACCTCCGCAGATTTGTGTTTTTCGCTACAAGAGACCGTCTTTGCCATGCTAGTGGAAATCACGGAACGAGCGATGGCCCACATTGGGAGCAAAGAAGTCCTGATCGTCGGTGGTGTAGGCTGTGGGTTGACCTTTTTCTCTCTATTTGACTCCCCCTCCCCCATTCGGCATAATTTTCCTTTGGTCTCATGAACTAACTTATCCACCTTTCCACTGACAACATACCAAAAAGGCAATCTCAGGCTTCAGGAGATGATGGGCATTATGGCTGAGGAGCGAGGCGGAAAAGTGTTTGCTACAGACGAGCGGTAAGGGTCCCTGCGCTGCTCCCTTCATTTCCTGTTACTTATCGTGGGACTGCTATCAGCTTCTGCATTGACAACGGTATCATGATCGCCCAAGCCGGACTTCTGAGCTATCGTATGGGATTCCAAACTCCGATAATGAAGAGTACCTGCACGCAAAGGTATGGTGTCACTTGCATCTGTCAAAACGCCTCACTGCACGAACCTTGAAAGATTCAGGACAGATGAGGTACATGTCGCATGGAGAGCCTAGCAGTATGACATACGAGCTTGAAAATCCCCAAAGATCGCTTTGCTGTGCTTTGTGCTCGATCCAGGTTTTATTGTGACCTTGCTTGCAACAAGGCTCCTAATTGTGTGTTTGTCCCATGAGGGTGATTGTGTGATGCCAGAGAATGTACCCCATTGCCTCTGGGCCCAGGCCCTTCTCACTATTGACTAATCTCCAGGCCCGGTCTTCGCGCTCCACATTGTCTAGTGGTCACCTGGCTTCAACATTAAGATCGACTTTGATTGGCTTTACCTGGCAATGGTGGCACATCCGTGCCTCGATCAAAAGCGTTCATTCTTTTGTTTTCGAAACAACGGGAGGCATCGATAAGCAATCACCGGCAAGGATTTTCTTTATACATTGAAAGGTATCGAGAACATCATGGTGATACAAAGGCGATTGACATAACTTTAATTTATCCGATTGAAGGGCGAAATGAGTATATAATCGAAGCAGCCAAGAAGCTTTCGTTCATCGTCCCAGTCCCAGCTCCAGCTACATTTCCTCCATGTCTGAACCGCCATACTAGCTTTCCGCGTCAACACGCACGCAGTAATGCCTTATCCCTACATACTAGTAGATGATCCTTTGACGGCGTAGAAGTCGTTTACCACCTGTTCACCACAAACGTGGCTCGGAGGCCCCTTGAACCCAACCACCACCATATGGGCGGGTTTTCCTAGTGTTTTCCTACACCAGGCAAGGGTGAGCGAAACACCAACGCTCTCGGATACCCACGGCCTCCCCCACAATAACTAATATTACCACCCACACCATGGGTCCATGCACCATCAGCATGCCACATCTATCACTCTGTGTTACCTTTGTTCCACTTTACGGCCCACAATGCCACCCATACAGGTAACACCTACACACCACCTACAATTATCTAATGTGTGCGATTAAACAAAGGAGAGTACCAGCGTCCCTAAGGGGGGCCTATGCTATTGTGGTGGGAATCACGCCGGTGACAATGTGCCACAGCTAGAAAAGTATATCGATGACTACCTTACATCAGACAGACCCCGACGATTACAGCAGGACCGCACAAGCTGTGCCGTTATAAATCGGAGACTTAGATATCGTATACGCGTAGCCATGAACGTTCATGAACGTTATATTCATATAAACTGGCAGAGGCCTATTATTTATTTTTTCGGAAAATTATACAGTACGGCATATGGTAAAGTTAAACTAGATCATAATTATTATCATGATATTAGAAGTGAATCTTTTTGATTGCAAGCTGAAGTCCGTGTCAGAGGCGTGGGTGATCAGGCCCGTAGCACGCTGACGCCGCTTATCAAAGACATCTTTCTGGCTCAATGGAGATATTCTCCGCGTCCCCAGGACGTCTCTGTGCTACCCTACGGCGACTGGCCTCTATCGCATCCGAGCCTGCGGCAAAGAGGTGAACTTGGCTATGCTTGACGACCGGTTGCACGGGGCTGCGGCCATACGACGAGTAGCGAAACGTGCTGCGCACAATGATCTCATGATCAGCTGGTGGAAAGGCCAGCGCCCGCCGATCCCGAGAGTGGCAATTGTCAACAAAGCATCATAACATTTGTGCACATGGTTCATCATTGTTTCCCACTTTTGATGACGATCCCTTTCAGCTTGTTGTCCGTGCTGTGATCCACTGTTTCTTAAACACTCTCAGCTCTCAGCAATCAGTTTCGTGTTGTCCCTGTGGTATAAAACTATGCATAGTTTACTTCCCTTTGGGTAACACATCTAGTTCTACTCTATATAATATATATTCTGCCCACAAGGTCCCTTACTGCGTGTTCGCTAAGTCACATTCTTTCCTAATTGGCAACATTCGTAAGAAGTAGATCTCGAGTTCCGGGGTCATCCCCCAGTTCGTCGATAAGCGCGTCGAAACGTTCCCACCACCACCTATCCAACTCTCTCAGTTCGTCGACCGTGTCACCTTCTCGGACCCTTGTCGTCCACGGCTTGTCTGGGAGGATATAGTGAAGACATCGCACTTCCTCATCACGCCATAGGTTCTTGTGAATCACTCTTAGCGTCTTCAAGGCGTTGTAAATCCAAGGGAGCGGTTTCCATTTCCCTTGGAAGAACACAGCCAGGAGATCTTGATCGGGGAAGGAAAATGTGGGGACAAGCGGCGAGGTGTGAAGAAAATCAATGATTGATCTTGCAAGCGTGGTAGAAGGCGTGATGATGACAAGTCCCGAGTTGAGAAGTCTGTAAGGACGAGGACTGGAAGGTTCTATCGAAGATGGCTGGGAATGTCCACTGGGGTGAACAAGTGGGGTGTAGGCACAATTTGCGGGAATCCTATCTCGCTCTAATTTTCAGTCAGCAGATCAACAATGTGTGGGGTGACGCACCAGTCCTCTGGATAATGGGCTAGCTTTCTAGGGTTGCAGGCACAGACATGGGCCGCTGCTATCCATCCTGCAGGCAAATCGAACTCCATCAGTTCATCCATGTTGCGCATGACAATCATGTCGGAGTCCATTAACACAACTCGCTTGAGTAAGACCGGGCTCAACTATCATACTTTGACAAAGAGTTTTAAGAGGACATACGTCGTATTCGACCAACTCAAACGCCCTTTCGGCGCACGTAGATCACCCATCAGAAACACTTATCCAGTCCGACTCTTTTGTGGTCTATCTCACCTTAATTTTGACCAGGTATCTGCGAATCGTTCATCGTGCTTAGAGAGTACATGTCCATCCACTGGTTGCAACGGCTGAATCTCTCTGAACTGGACATTACGACGGATGAGAGCGTCTTTGATACCTTGAGGCAGGGACGGCGTGATAAGAACGACCAATGGATATCGGGACTGAACAGATTTCAACGAGTAGTGGAGAGTTAGTGCGCCTGGAAGGTATGAACCATTAGTTAACAGCGTAACGTATGCTGCCATTCTCGACATGGAAGTGATCCCTTGTATAGGTTATCAGAGGGACCAATGAAAAGGGAAGCTGGCGGTCTCGGGTTGTGCCGAATTCAGGCTCAAATCACACACAAATGGACATCGCCAACTTAGATCCACACATCAAGCTTGAGTACGACGGGAAAACGAGCCATACGAGCTTCTCACACGGTTAAGTACACCCGACGCACAGACAAATTTTATGTGACCCTCATTGGTTGAAGATCGGATCAACTACCAGGAGGGCATAGCGGGCCGTGCCCGTAATCGTATACAATATTTCATGGCATAACAAGGATACGGAGTAGCACATGCACGGATCGAAGCAACAAATTTTAGCGGAGGCGGCTGGATTGGGCAATGTTATAAAATACGGAGATACAGGCGCACCAGTAACACACGTACCGCGCTTCGCGTTCACTCTCCAAAAGGGCCAGGATATCCTGCTCTCGCACTGCACCTTTAACGTTCCGGATAATAGTTCGCGTTGTATCATCAAGGAACTCTACGCGGACTTGCGTGACACCTCCGCGAGAGCCGGTCCGCCCAAGGACCTGCAACAAGCAGCGCAATGCGTGTTAGAAAGGTATGAACTATGGCACAGCACAAAAGAGAACCTTGATAACACGGGCAAGTTTTACTGGGGCCTTTGATGAATCCTGTTTTTAGATTGTTAGGACATGCCAGAATTTTCACCAGAAAAGAAAACATACCATTGTGTTTGCGAAAAGGCGACGAGGATGAGGACGGGCAAGACAAGTCGGTTAAATGTTGATGATGTGGAACCATCAAAGCAAACAGAGTTTCAGATAAATAAAGTTCATACTCAGAGTCGGGGAGAGCCGGTCCACTTGTTTGCCGTCGGTTTACCCAATTTAAATGGTTTCAAGTTCAGCGGCACATTCAGACCAACAAGCACGGTCATGGCTGTCTTGATGCCCTCCCGCAGTCCATCAGTGAACAATGCGATTGTATATTATTACGTATTCACGGACGCCGCAAATGCAAGTTGCTAAGGAAAAATTGCTGAGAGTTGGCAAATGGAGAGTGGTTCGTATTATAGAGATGGAGTAAAATGAATCTAGAAATGTTGAAAGCCGGCAAATCGAATGCTGTAACACAAACTACCACCACCTCGCTAGATGTTTGCATGCAATATACTGTGGTTATACCTGAAATGGGGCTCAACGCTCAAAAGCATATGTCCTTTCCGCGCCGAGTCGAGTCGATTTAGCCTTGCGAAACTTGACTCCCACGTTTTGCACCGCGCGATCGACATGTCGCGCCGCTCGCTGTCAGAAGAAAAAAGTTAACGAAAGAAAGGCCAAACGAGCGATCACGCACTGTGAGAAAGAGGCCCATCCTAAACATACTGCTGTACCTAGGGAATGCACCTTTTTCCTGGATGCTGTTATCCTGAACTCTTGGCAAGGTAATATCAAGCATATGGTCACTGAACGGTGAGGAAAAGCGAACATCCGACGGCGGTGACAGGGAGAGTGGTGACTATTGATCGGGATATTTCAATGAGCTGTGACACGATGAGAGGATTGCGATGTACCGAAGGTTCAGTATCCCAACCCGCATAGTAATCGACAGAGTCGAACAAAGGTGCCAAAGGCTAGAGAAGTGACAGAGGTGAGCGTGTATGACAGGATGGCTAAGGCTATTTACAGTGTCATGAGTCGCCATGAGAGGCTTTTTAAAATGCTCCTGCCCTCTATTGAGAGAAGGCCAGAAGAGATAGGTGTCGTAGTCTTCGTCCCGAGCTTCCAAAGAAAACGGGAAAATTCCATTGTTGGCTGGACGGTACTCGCGCTTGGTCATGGTAGTGTGTGGAAGAGGCTGGATGATCCTCAGGACACTTTAAATGGTAGGGAGGGAAGCTATGCGGCGGCAGTGGGGGTTTGCAGGGAGTTGGATACATCCCGGTGCATTAAATAGTGGTGAAACCGCGCGGCTACAAAAAGTAGCGAATAGGAAACCGATTATGTCCCTACGGGGCCTTACTCCCTTGGCCAAAGAGCGTTCTTCCACTGGCAGAGCAATATACCCTAGTTCAGCCATGTCACCACGACTTCAAGGCTCACCCTCTTTGCTCTTGGATAAACCTCGAGAAAGGCATTCCTTCCTCTTCAACTGACTTGGATGCCATATGGACTTGCTCGGTCTGTCTCTGGGAAGCTGGTACCCATTCTTGATCTTCCTGGCTAAAACCATGTTTTGCAAGTCCATTAACCCATAAAGAAATACGACAAGCCAATGGCGATGTCAGGAGTCACCATTAGGTACGGCATCATGATATCAGTGAGGACCAGAATCATGTCTGCCATCCTTTTAGAGCAGACGAATGATGATTCGCTGCGCAATAACAAGGAGATGGATATGTTTCATACTTCAACCATCCTTGTGAAACATCGTATTTCCCAATTTAAACCGGCCACAGGTGCGGCACTAAGCCCGCACATTTCATTTGCCGTTGACTCTCCACACCTAAACGGCAGAGTCAGGCCAGCGCCTAATTGTCACGCAATAACGTAACTTTGGTGACATGATGGGCTACAGCAAATGGCGACAAAAACCTTGAAACAAGGAGCTCATACCTCATCTACAAGGCTAGGTCGCCCAGAAAGATCGTGTCCAAGGCAAATGCTAGATTGAACTTAGTCGAACGGAGGCCACACTTTGCCGTTTGCGGTCGTCGTGGGAGTCCTTCAAAGACCAGCTCGATTTGCAAGACGGTGTGACAATACAGAAGAATCTGTGCAGCTTTACTCGAAGGCAGTCAATAGCACGGATAGATCCTGCACTCTGCTGATTGACCTGTCTCTGCATCAAGCACGATTGCTTGTCCTGTGGTCACCTGGGCTCGCTTGTTCGTTTCCGAGCACCCCTGAAATAGGATCAATATATCCTAAAGCTGTACGACGATGCATCCAGATGCCTTCCTGAGATCAATGGAACGAGTACCCGCCATTGCATTGCCAAAAGGGTGATGGACGTGTTACCATCCTTCATGCCGCCTAGAAACTTTCAAGGGTGAACCCACGGCGGGATAAAGAGTCGTCTGATAACCCACCCTACAAAATTCAAGAGATTGTGCAATAGCAAAGGAAACCGTATGTGGCCAGGGGAAAGGGAAGGTGGAACCCGAAACGTTAGGTCCGCAAGTCCACTTCCACAAGTTGCACCCGCTTAGAGTTGGGTTAGGGGCCCTCCGTCATGTCGTCGAACCTCAGCCCTACCGACCCGCTTGGAGCTTGGACTCCGCTCGGTCATTCCTCCTAGCGGTTTTTTAATTCCCCGCGGATTTTTTTTCCCGACCCACCCCCGTCTTCAAAACACATTTACCCTGTTCAAGGTCTCAATAGCCTCCCAAGACCCGCAAATGAAATCGCTTTCTCTCCCCGTCATCAACTTGAATGCAGACACAACTCATACATACCAGGTTCCTCAGTTTGGGCCGCTGCTTGTACACTGTCCCCCTTCAGTCATGCGCTGTGCCCATGCTTGACGGGGACTTGCTCAATCCGTAGCCACCTCTCCCTTCCCTTCTCAGACAAACTATTGCCTCCCATTCATCGTGTGACCTTGTGAATCCATGATAAGCAGGCGCGCATTGTCACCCTCAGACCTCCGGCCATTGCGCACGCCCTTCGTGCGGGGCCCTAATTAACCCTGCATGTCTACCCTGTGCGAGGGGCGACAGTTTATTCGATGTAAGGTTTTATACACGGATTATTACTGGATGTGAGTGGTTGCAATTACATGACCACTTGTCCCCGACGTGAGACTGAAGAATGCATCATATTAAATGTCAGACCCCATGACAAGCATCCCGCCTGATATGGGTGACCAACTGCTACACAACAGGCGTGCCGTCTCCACCGTGGAAGAAGCCAATCAAGGAAGTGTGATGTCTAGGTAGGTAATGAGAGAAGTTGGGATGTATGCTCTAATCTATGGATAAACAAGTAGATCATGTAAAAGGTTTCGAGTCCGTCTTCGTGTACTGAGCTACAATGCTCTGGGCCCTTTTCTCTGCCCCCTTATTACGAAGGACATTTTCAATGAAATATTCGCCCGCCTGGGAGAGAGTTAGACAATAACCCGACAGCAAGAATAGAACACCAAAACACTGGCCTTGTAACTGCTGCGAACCAGAGGTCCGCTGGCCACATACAAAAAGCCCATATCTTCAGCAGTTTGCTTCCAGCGATCGAATTCCGCCGGCTCCACGTAGCGATCCACTTTCATGTGCTTTTTTGTAGGCCGCATATATTGGCCGAAAGTGACGACGTCAACATCAACCTTTCGAAGCTCTGTTGGCCAACAAGCGGAGGTTGATCGCACGGTGTGGTATCGATTGGGAAATCAACTGACCTCTAAGAGCATCCATCACTTGATCTTCAGTCTCCCCGACACCGAGCATTATACTTGTCTTGGTCACGCGTACCCCGTCTTGTTTGGCGCGCGCTAGAACGCCAAGACTCTGCCGGAAAGTTGCGCGGCGGTCACGGACGAAGGGGGTAAGAGCTTCAACGGTCTCGATATTGTGGGCATAAACATCCAAGCCGGACTTTGCCACCAAGGACACGTGATCTAAGTTACCGGCCATATCACCGGTCAACGCTTCCACCAGAATTTGCGGAGCCCTGAATTGGATTGGCCGATGAGAATAAACTTGCACCCATAAGGAAGACAGGCTGCGTACTTCTGTTTGATCTTTCGGATAGTTTCCGCAAAGTGATGTGCTCCTGAATCAGCCAAATCTTTGCAGTTGCGGGTTCCGTAAACCTTGTGAATGAAAGAGGAAAGAGCTTGAATACATACCATCGCGGTCAACACTCGTGAGGACAATGTAGCCTAAACCCCATCGGCTGATTGCTTCTGCGGTATTCTCCGGTTCATGGGGGTCAAGCGGTGGTGGGTTCTTGGACGTCTTGACAGAACAGAAACGACATCCTCGCGTACACGTATCACCCATGAGCTGGTTGGCCCATTCAATTACCAATCAGCAGGAGTTGGGAGAGATAATGAGACACTCATACCATAATAGTTGCGGTCGCTGCACGCTTGTTCTCTTCCGGTGTCGCATCGTCCTTTCCGCCCCAGCAGTCCCCGATATTCGGACAGCGCGCCTCCTCACATACCGTGTGCAGGCCTAATCCTCTGAGGTCCTTCTTTATTTTGTTGAAGGATGCACCGGACGGTATGGATGTCTTTAAGTAGGAAGGCAGGCGGGGGCTGGAACGTATGAAAAATCAGGTCATTTCCACTTGTGAGTAATGCCACGTACCTGTTGTTATTCCCAAATACAATCCGCTCTGGGATACTGCCAGAAATGAAGTCATCAAGTGATGGTCCCTCTGCCAATGTCTCTGTGAAAGTGGACTTGTTCAATGCAGACGGTCCAGAGGTTGTGGGTGTCGCTAGCGAGCGTGCATGCCTTGATACGGAGATGCGTACTACGCGTGAATACTTGAGAAGAGCTGACATCGCGTCTTGGAAGAACGTTGGGGCACCACCCTTAAGTCACGGTACGATGAAGAGGGGGATGAACTGAGCTGGTGGAAGCTCGGCTCGAGCGGTCCGCTGTTCCACTCCTCGCCAGCCATGAGTACACTGTCTCGACGAGAAGAGGACACGCTGTTGAAGACGACAAGAGCCCATGCCCTCAAGCAATGCGACCCATTTGTCAAAGGTGCACCTACATTAATGTGCATTACTCCTGACCTTTACCTTTCACGTAGCATTTGCCGATTGTGCAGCTGGACGTACTGTTTCAGTTGCCTGGGCCTGCAGAGAAAAGTTCCGTGCAGTTCAGGAATGTATGTACCAATTGTGAGTCCTTTTTTTCCAGCCATACTTATCCCTATGCCTCATGAACTTCAAGTACGCGACCAGAAAGCATGCAATTAGTGCGGGACGAATACCTGCGACTGCGCAATGAACAGCAAGAACCACCACTTTCATAATGCCCAGGGAGTACATAGAGGCGCCCTGTCTCAACACCGAAACAAAGAAGTATGTCTGCCTGATTTCGGATTTCGGATGATACGAATTAACATCGTTCATAGTTACAGCTAGGTAGAGCACTAGACCATCAATTAATCATCAGCTACTTCTTCGCATTTACCGCCTGCCACTGAGTTTGAAGTGCCAGGACGGAACTGATAAGGCTATGTGGATTATACATCAGAGTACTGAAGAGGACAGGACAAACAGTCATTACCCGAATATACCAAGGACACCGTCATTAAAGTTCACGAGACCAAGGTTCGACGCAGGGAACCACACATCGAGAATGTCAATCATGAATTGGTGGCGCGTAGCTGCACGCATGCTGTACAACATCGTGTGATCGAACTATACAAGCAGGGAAAGGAACACTCACGTGCTTAACGCTCGGAGTTGCGACTTGCGCGCGTTCTCTTCACCCACATTCTTTTCGTTCAGACCCTCGATTTCGCACATCTGCTTAGTCAAGCGGCGGGCCTGGGCACAATTGATACTCCGGGAGGGTGTGTGTAAAGTGTGTCAGGCTCACCTTGAACACGGTATGAGCGATACTTGACAGAATACCGGCCAGCCAAAAGCGACTTGCAGTTTTTTGGACCCTTTGGGACGTTGCCGGGTTCAAGGTGATGAACCTGACAGTGTTGGCCTGGGAGAGCACACTCGTCATGCTTGCCGTACGTGAGCGTGGTCCGTACCTACCCATGCGACGGCATCATAAGTTAAGTATCCGAAGTATCCGAGCTGCCGAGAAATGGTCATAAGCTGCTCCTTCAGATCGCCTGTGGTCTGCGCGGCACGGAGTGCAGCTTGTAGATGTTCCAGCGGCTTTCCGAGGCTTAGAACTTGAAAGAGAACTTGTATTGACCCCTTAAGATTTAAGGCATTTAATGGGCAACATACGTTTACGAGCAGTGGCCAGGTGGCTCTTCAGAGCATTCCAGCGAACGGCCTCAACCTTGTGACCTCTCGAGATGAGGTACCACGCAAAGAGGTGCGCGAAGTACTGCGTTGCTCTGTATACCTATCGTCACCGAGGAATGAGTGACGACGGTGCATGTTAGAGCGAATTAACTCAGAACCTTGTCCCTGCCGACAGTAGTACTGAGTATACTAAGAGATGCGCTAGCAGTCGGGTGAAGGATGATTTGAGATGCGACGTTGGCCATCGCGAGAAGTGCCGAGGATGGTAGAAGTAGTTGAGGGACTGTTATAGTAAATCACATGAGCAAGGCACGATTTTTAATTGATTTAACTAAGCAGCGAGGCTAACCAGTCGCGATACTTACAGCCTTGGCTTGGATACCACTGCTTGCCTGTTTTGTTCTGCTGTCACACAATTCTCTCTCATTTCTCTCGATACAGCGCCATGTCTAATCTTCGGATACCCCGGTTTGTGAGTTGTTCCTCATTTTATCCTCATTCATGTGATTTCATCCGCCCCGATCCGGCACTAGCCACCTTCTCGACCACGGGGAGTATCGTCACGGTTGCAGTTGCATCAAAGATTTTTTTCCACCACTACAACCGCTATGGTATGGTTTTTTCGTGCACCTGATTATTGACCTTTATGTCGATAACCTTGCGCCAAAGTCTTCCCTAGCTTTTCGCACCGAGAGAGACACGTTTGGTGAATTGAACGTCCCCGCTGACCGTTATTGGGGTGCACAGACCCAACGGTAGGGTTCAATATTACACATACCGCATACACTCATGTAGCGGTGTAGGTCATTGCAGAATTTTGACATTGGGGGGCCAACGGAACGTCTTCCTCCTCCGCTCATCAAGGCATTTGGCGTCTTAAAAAAGGCAGCGTCAGTTGTCAACGTGACTTATGGGCTGGACCCTAAGATCGGAAAAGCCATCCAAGATGCAGCGGATGATGTGCGCCTATTTCACCCATAACGTCGCGATTCGTCTAATGCGGCGCGGAAGGTAATATCTGGCAAGTTGATTGACCACTTCCCACTTGTTGTCTTTCAAACTGGTTCGGGCACCCAAAGTAACATGAACACCAACGAGGCATGTCGTATTTTCTCGGACCATTCAAAATGATTTTTTCACTCAAGAGCACGTCACTGTGTAGGTCATTTCAAACCGTGCAATTGAGATCCTTGGCGGCGAACTGGGATCGAAAAAGCCCGTCCATCCTAACGACCACGTCAACATGAGCCAGAGCAGTAATGACACGTGAGTACCACCGCTTCAACTATTAGAGGGAGCCCGCGAGCTCATCATTACTGCGAAGATTCCCGACGGCCATGCACGTTGCGGCCGTCACTGAGCTCACCAACACCTTGCTTCCTGCTCTAGAGGAGTTACGCGCCGCTCTTGACGATAAGGCCAAGTCGTTCGATCACATCATCAAGATTGGCCGAACGCACTTGCAGGCGAGCCAAGGGGACAATCGAACCTTAATCTGGCAATTTCCTGACGTCATCTGAATGCAGGACGCGACGCCTCTCACTTTGGGTCAAGAGTTCAGTGGCTACGTTCAACAAGTTGCCAATGGGATCGAGCGAATCAAGGACGTCATTCCCCGTTTGAGCCTTTTGGCTCAAGGTGGCACAGCAGTCGGTACCGTGCGTGATGCTCATTTACAGATTTTATCGTTTCTGACTCGATTTCCAGGGCTTAAACACAAAGAAGGGATTCGATGTCAAAGTTGCTGACGAGATATCTAAGATTACTGGCATCACTTTCAAGACTGCTCCAAATAAGGTGCTCCAGCACACGACTTTGTTCGACTGTTGTTGATTTTGTTTCTGACCAGTTCGAAGCACTTGCTGCGCATGATGCACTGGTTGAGGCTCACGGAGCACTCAATGTCGTCGCATGTTCATTGATGAAAATCGCTAACGACATTCGTTACTTGGGATCTGGCCCTCGCTGTGGCCTTGGGGAACTCAGTCTTCCCGAGAACGAGCCCGGGAGTAGTATCATGCCTGGAAAGGTGAACCCGACACAGTGTGAAGCCTTGACAATGGTTGCAGCACAAGTCATCGGTAACCAGACTGTCGTCAGCGTTGCTGGATCCAACGGCCAGTTCGAGGTGAGGAATTTATTGGTAGTGAATGTAACGTTGATTCTACTACTCGTCTGTAGTTGAACGTGTTCAAGCCGGTGATCATCAAGAATGTTCTGCAAAGCATTCGACTTCTGGCAGATGGTTCTCGATCGTTCACGAAGAACTGCGTTGTGGGGATTGTGGCCAATGAGAAGCGGATCAACACATTGTTAAATGAATCGCTTATGCTAGCCACGATATTGAACAGTCACCTTGGCTACGACAGTAAGAGAAATATTGATAGTTGTGTGGAGACGTTTCACTGACTGATTGATTGGATGCAGATGTTGCCAAGTGCGCGAAAAAGGCGCACAGAGAAGGGACGACGCTGAAGGAAGCGACGATTGCGCTGGGGTTTTTGACGGGAGAGGAGTTTGATAGAAAGGTTAGACCCGAGTTGATGTTGTGTCCTGATGAGGATTGAGTAGAGTAGTAGTTGAACGTGGCTTAACCGAAAGAGGGAACGAGTGATGACGAGAAAGGCAATTACCGGTTTGCGATGAGACATGACCTGAACTGAATGTTAACAAAACGGCGACTCCGCGTCAAAGGCCCTCATTGGGCCCCTCGCTCACCATAGCCCATAGCCGTATCCCTTTTCTAGTTCAATCCCACCCCCCTTTCTCTTCTCAACCATCTCTCTCGCTCTCTCACTTGCCTTTTTCAGCTTATACTCCTTCCACTCAACCTTTTTACTTTTTTTATAACTCTTTTGCTGTGTTGGCATACAACTGTCCCACGAGGCTATTCTCCCAGTCATCCCCCCTTTCTTCCTTCCCCCGCCCATGTCACTCAAGAGGATTCTCAATGATCATCCCGCTCCCGCTCCCGTCCCCTCTCTTCACCCACCCCCAAATAACCTATATTCCCCTCGTCATGACCGCTCACCATCCCCTGCTTTCCCTCCGAGCTCCCAGACCCCAATCTCCCTCCAAACACACTCTAGTCCCGCTCTTGAACGGCGCGCCGGAGAATTTTCCTCGCGATCCAGCACCCACCAGGATACCAACATTTGGGACGATGATGCACGCGAGTGGAGACAGCCTTCCCATGCACAGAATGGCAACTCAGAAATTCAGCGTGAGGCATCCCCGTCGTCTGTGCACGATTATCATCACGGAAAGAACGAGGAGCCAAGTGTAGCAAACAAGAAGAGAAAGAGGACGGCTGACGACGATGGCGATTATCGTCCCCCAACAACTCGACGAGTAAGTTAACACGCTGATCTTGCACAAATTTGCCGCTAATTACATTTTTAAGCACGCCTCGCGCCGTCAACCACCCCGAGGGAGGCATGTCCGTGCTCAGTCTCCACCTCTGGACTCTTCAGAACCTGAGCCCACCGCAGCGCCGGTGCTACGCGAACCCACTGATGGGGAATTAAGGCTGGCCTCATCCGATCTGAGCGACTGTGAGGATATTTGGTACACGGAAATCCGCTATTACGCGCTTGAAACAAGGAGGCGCAGGAGGATGGTTGAGGAGTTCTTTGAGAGCAAGATTGCCGTGTGTTCCTTATTCTCGTTCATTTTCGGCAAAGTGATGACATTCGACGCTTTCTCAGGAATCCAACATTAAGCTTATGAGCGCTCTATCTGGGCAGTACGCCGCTGTCCTTGAGAGGATCCCGGTGTTTGTTCCCCCTCCTGTGCGTGAATCCCAACCTCAGAGCGTCGAGGACGACCTGCTTTCTACGTTGCGGCAAGCCTCACCTGGACATGACTTGCGCGATGCTGACGACTCTCCGGCTACGCAACGGTTTCATGCACAAGAAAACGGTGCTGAGGATGCCGCCCGAGAGTTGGAAGAGTCTCTCCTTGGTTCTTCCACTCCTTCAAAAGTGAAAAGGAAGATTGTAGAAAACAAGAAACAGTCCATTGCCTCGGATGCCAGCAGCAGCGACTTGGACGTTCCCACCGCTAAAGAACAGGGCCGCGCGAATAAAAGGCGGAAGCTCGGAAAGGACTCCGATATTACCGCCGACCTCGAGCGTTCCATTGCCGAGGACCAGCGCTCTGTCGCATCTGCACAAGATACGCAAAAACCCACGCCTAGCACGAAAGCAAAGAAAGCCAGGGGTAAATTGGGCGCCCGAGAGCAGAGCGTTGACAGTGTATCTGCGACTCCGAAGGCCTCTCGGAAGCGATCTGGCCTACGACGGAAGTTGGACGCGATAGCGCCACAGACTCTAGAAACACTGGGACTTGGATCAGCCCCCCCATCTGTTGCCGGCGATCTTACACCTGGAGGTTCTCACCCTCCGTCTCCTACTCTAACAGCAACGTCTGGTACAGTTTTTGATATGGACATGGCCATCCCGCCGTTGAAAAAGGCCAAGAAGGTTGATGATGCAACCATGCTGAAACGTATCAAGGTGCTCGAGGAGTCACAGCGAAAAGTGTGGAAGAATATTGCACGCAAGGAGATTCCAAAGGTAAGTTTAAATGGCCTAAATCCGTTCATTTGTCGTCTAGACAACTCTTCGCCAGGTGTATAAGTACTGCGCGATGGGTCATCAACAACGTCAAATTCAGTGCAAACGTGTTGCCACTCTCGCATCCCTACAGGCTCGCAGACCATATAACCGTACCCCCAAGGCGACCAAAGATGTACAGGCGAAAAGTAAGCGCCTTATGCGTGAGATGCTTGTATTCTGGAAGAAAAACGAGAAGGAAGAGCGTGACGTGCGCAAGCGTGAGAACAAAGAGGCCGCAGACCGCGCAAAGATCGAAGAAGAGAAGCGAGAAGCGGCACGACAGGCTCGCAAGCTTGAGTTCCTTATCAGTCAGACGGAGTTGTACAGTCACTTCGTAGGCAACAAACTTAAGAGTGAGCACCATGCAGAACTTTCCCTTTTTTTCGTCGGAGCTTATACCTCTGAATAGCTGCAGAGATACAGGGTGAAACACCTCATGCTGATGTTCCAGTGGGCGCCGACTTGGAGGACGCTGATGATCCAACTGCCTTGGCTGAAATCGATTTCGATGACGGTATGTGGGTTCGCGGTCATTGAAAACAAGCTTCTTATAACTTGTTGCAGCGGATAATACCAACCGAGTTAGGCACGCACGCCATAATGCCCAAGAAGCCGTGATGCTCGCGAAGAAACGTGTGCAGGCATTTGATGCCCAAGTGGCCTTGGAGCGGAAGACAAGCCACGCATTGAAGTTAGCGAAAAGTCAAGCCCATATCAGAGATGACGAGGAAGAACAGACGCAGTCGGCGACGAAGGGGCTCCTGGTAGACTGTAAGCGCTCCCCTCCTTTGTGCTCATTCTTTATTAACAGCATCCCAGTGGACTCGGATGAACTTAATTTCCAAAACCCGACTTCGCTCAGCGGGCCTCTGACTATCGCCCAGCCCCGCATGCTAATGGCTCAGCTGAAAGAATATCAGCTCAAAGGTCTCAATTGGCTGGCTACTCTGTACGACCAGGGCATCAATGGCATCCTAGCTGACGAGATGGGTCTTGGAAAGGCACGTCCAACGCCGTTATTACGGAGTGCCCGTCTAACACTTATTTTTACAAGACGGTTCAATCTATCTCCTTGTTGGCTTACCTTGCGGAAACTCATGATATTTGGGGTCCTTTCCTCGTCGTCGCGCCGGCATCGACGCTCCATAATTGGCAGCAAGAACTTACACGTTTCGTTCCAAAACTGAAGGCGTTGCCCTACTGGGGTAATGTCAAGGACCGTGCGACGCTAAGGAAGTTCTGGAGCAGAAAGGAGATTAGTTACAATCAAGACACCCCTTTCCATGTAGTTATAACGAGTTATCAACTGGTCAGTATCCACTCAACGTAGATTTGATGTATGCTGATGGCCAACTAGGTGACCCAAGATCAGCAATACTTCCAAAGGGTTAAATGGCAATACATGGTACTCGACGAAGCCCAAAACATCAAGAATGCTGCTAGCGTTCGGTGGAAGACGTTGCTCGGTTTTCACTGTCGCAATCGCTTACTTTTGACAGGCACACCGATCCAGAATTCCATGCAAGGTGCGTGCTGTTCCACTAAACTTTATTACTGAAGAAAAACTTAACTGGCACGCAGAGCTTTGGGCGTTGCTTCACTTCATCATGCCAAGCCTCTTTGACTCTCACGACGAGTTCAACGAGTGGTTTTCCAAGGACATTGAGAATGCGGCCGAAAATAAGGGCAGCAAACTCAACGAACATCAACTTCGTCGTCTGCACATGATCCTTAGACCATTCATGCTGCGCCGTGTCAAGCGCAATGTTCAGAACGAGCTAAGTGATAAGGTGCCGTGCAATTTTCTCCACACAATACAGTCACAGTGCTCACATTCTCGAAGATCGAGAAAGACATTTATGTAGATCCCAGCGCACGCCAGCGCGCAATGTACAAGGCATTGCAAGCAAACGTCTCTGTTGCCGATTTACTCGAGAAAGCTGCAAACATTGGAGACGCCGACTCCGCACGATCCCTTATGAATCTCGTCATGCAATTCCGCAAGGTATGTTGGTGGTCTGCATATCCAAATGATGACTTGAAATTAATCCTTTCAAGGTTTGCAACCATCCTGAATTATTTGAGCGGGCAGATATAGTAGCGCCGTACTCATTTTCTGAATATGGGAGGTCTGGACCTTTGAATAGGCAAGGAGACTATATTATGGCCCCCTACTCGACTCGGAACCCCATCGAGTACTCTATCCCGGAGGCGTTCTATCTAGATGGTGGACTGAGGGATGTCCCGTGTGATAAACCTGGCGTAGCTCTGCAACCCGATCAGAGCATCCTCAACAAATTGATGAACATATGGACGACTGATTGGGTCCAACGTTCGCTCATGCATGATCGTGAGTTTGCCCTTCTATCGTTGATTAAAGCCAGTGCGACTTGTCCTTAGCAGATTCCCCCTTCTCTTTCCTTCCCCTCCTGAATATGTCTCCTGGGGAAGCCCATGCACTATATGGTTCATCTGTCCTCCGATGGTGCCTGACCGCACTCGAGCAGGAGCGGATGCAGAATATGGACAATGAATTCCTCCTGTAAGCTTTACTCAGCATACCTTTACACAGATCTCATGGTTGCACGTGAATCAGTGACGACGAGCACAGTTCTAGTCCGTGGCTGATTATTCCCAAGCATCGCCACTTGCCTTCGCCACGTGTTTGCTGCCTGCCGAGTCCTGGTGGCATCGCTTTCTCTTCGTGGCTCAGCTCTATGTTGTCTCGTCCGGGGTTGAGATGGTTCGTCCCGCCTGTGGTAGCTCCACCAGTAACCATGTACTGTCCCAACCGACCGTTTGTGGAACATCAGGCAACTCTGCTAGAAGCGCCGTTTGAATCGTTGGCACTCTATGGACTTACCCCCGCTCTTTGTGAGCGCGCTGAGCCATCGTCTCTGTACAGTGAACTGGTTCCCGGCCTCCCGTCCACTGGATTGATCGCCAATTCCCCCCGTGATCAGATTCCAGGGCCAAAAATGCAGGTTCCAGACGCGAAGAGCTTGGTGTTCGACTCTGCCAAGCTCGCTCGTCTTGACAGCCTTCTCCAGGAGCTGAAGGCTGGTGACCACCGTGTTTTGATATATTTCCAAATGACGCGAATGATGGATCTGATGGAGGAGTATTTGATCTACCGTCAGTATAAATATCTACGGCTGGATGGCTCTTCAAAGCTGGAAGATCGTCGGGATATGGTGATGGACTGGCAAACACGGTAATGCCTCCATTTGATTATCTGCCCGGAACCACACTGAGCAGATTTCAAGGCCTGACATATTTATCTTCATCTTAAGCACTCGAGCTGGAGGCTTGGGCATCAACCTAACGGCCGCTGATACCGTCATCTTCTACGATCACGACTGGAATCCGTCAAACGATGCACAGGCAATGGATAGAGCCCACCGCTTGGGGCAAACGCGCCAGGTTACTGTGTACCGTCTCATCACCAAGGGGACTATCGATGAGCGTATTGTGCAGCTCGCGCGTGTTAAGAAAGATGTAAGTGCATTATATTTTCTTTCTGATGGGGTCCAGCAGGACCTTGACTGACTCTGAATTGTCTCTAGGTTCAAGACATTGTCGTTGGAAACAAGACATTCACTGACGCTACCAAACCAAGTGAAATCGTTCAACTCCTTTTGAACGAAGATCAGCTCGCAAGCCTAGATGCCTCTAGCGGTGTACCGGGGCCTGTCCCGACAGATACATCTAGAGGAATGTCTAAAACGGCCGTAGCCGCAACTCGAGATTTGTGGACGGAGGAAGGTGATGAATTTTTCGGTCATTCTGGCCCTGTACAACTTGGCCCGCAGGAGTCGGGGAAGGATATGGAAGATGGAACAGCTACGCCTAAGCCAACACGTAACAATAAGCGATCCAGAGTTGGTGCGACTACTGGAGGTCGGGGTCGCAAAACTGCCGCCAAGAGTGGAAGTAGGCGAAAACCAGCGTTAGAGAGTCGTGATGTTTCCTCTGCGCTTTGACGGAATTCTTTCTGGGGCTGTCCAAGAGTTCAGGACATTGTTTAGTCGCGACTCCTCGTAATCAATCTCGTATCTAAGTTCTGGTTCTGATTTTGTATACCTCTCCCTTGCATATCTGTTGCTCGCCTCATAGATGATACTCTACAGCACTGTACTACATAACATTCTGTATCACGTGTCGCCTCCTTAGAACATATAATCACCCGTGCGTATGAAGTTCAATGTTCGATCCATTCAATGACCTAATCTGAAGAGGCGTATTATGAGCGCCGCGCGGTCGAGTCAACAAGTGGTTTAAAGGACCCTATTTACATACAGCCGAGCATCTCCTCGCCATCGCGTCGACAAGTTCCTGGGCTTGGGCATTACAACAACTCGCGTCTCTGAGAACGTCTGTATTCCGTTTATCTACTCGGACTACGTTATCATCGGAGATGCCGAAGAAGAAGAAAACACAGCTCAAGCCAGTCGCTCGCGGATTTGCCGTGACATCAATACCGAAAAAGGCGCCACCACCAGAAACCCCTCCCAATCAAGACGACGAGAAGCGGGAGTCAAATCTCCTAGAAGCTCCACAGGTTGCTCAACCTGATGAACCCATTGAAGATGAAGCCACTAGTCGTCAAAGGGCCGAGGAGCGGTCTTTACAGGATCTGGTTGAAAAGTTGCAAGAGAAGACGGAGAGAGAAATAGTCCGAACGGTCAAGGTAGAGGGTCGCATATAGATGTCCCTGGACGCCGTAGCGGATCGCTGGCTCACTCAACCTTCCCCCGTTAGACTATCGAGACGGATAGGCGGTTTTCCAATACCATGCCGTTGTTTGACCTGGACGCAAATATCGTCAGTGAGATTTTGACAATGGCGCGCGACGATTCGAGGAGCGGCAACGGCAAAGGTAACGCGTCCGGCGGTCTTGCTCCGCCGCACACTTCAGCTAATCTGCCTTGCTAGCCACGAAGCGAATCGACATCTCTGATGACAGTGCCCTTGCTCGTCTTGGCATTATATATGGTGTGTTGAGGCGCCTAGGTTATTCGGAGGAAACCGTGGAACGTTGCCTTGTGTCCACCGACGCAACCGATCTCGAAGAAGCTCATGAATGGGTGCGTGCTTTCTTGATATATTTCACGATACCCGCTCGTCACATCTTTGAATAGCTTTTCATGCACTGTACTGATGACGAGCTTCAACCCCATACTCGTAAGTTATCGCGTTTGAATAGGACATTGTTTAGGATTTGATCGTGAGTCAGTTCCTCCGGACAGCAAACCCTCAACGCCAAGACCTCGGCCATCTACAGCACTCCCAACTCCTTCAGACACCCCTCGAGCCGGTTCAGACGTATGTGGCCCAACGCCGTCAACTTCTCAGCGAGGTTCAACCCGGCAGGCAGGTAAGCAACAGGTTCCCACTCAGTGGCGACGCATCACCGAATTGTCTTTATTCCCAGAACCTCTGGATGATTACGATGACCCGATTATAGAGTATGCTCGCCTCAAGCTGGAACTTGACGCAGCAATGCGCAACTCAAGAGGTAATCCGGCCGACAAGCTCGTTGTGGATCTACGTTCTCGCTTGACAGCCGTGAAGTCCCACTATCTTTTTGATGAACGGGATGCGGAGGCCCACTACGTATCGAAACGGCGATTGGCAGATGCGGCTGCTCTCCGAGTTCGCCTTCGTGGTGGTCCCGATGTTGCAGACGTTCAATCATCTGCACGTAGTACACCTGATACCCAGCGTCGGCCTAGCCAACCTAAGGAGAGTCGTGAGGATCAGGACGACATTTTTGACACGAATGAGGAAGACGACGGAGGGCTACTCGAGATTCTTGAAGACATACCTTCCACGGATATCACTGAGACTGGGATAACTGTCAGGATACGAGACATGCCTCTGCCTAAAGGGAAATTTGAACGGACGTCGAGGGCGTTTCTTCAAGCCGCTGTCAACAAGCTGGACAATTTTGCTGTGGCGACATACCATCCAATCTCTGGTCTGAGTCGAGCTAAAAGGGCTTGTCTCCGCGTACGTTGGAGTTCAGGAAGTGTCAGCGAGTGGACAATGACAGATGTAGCTTGCCACGACACGGCTCAAGCGGAGCAGTACATCGCCACAGTTGCGTTACATGCGCTCACTTTCCCTGCTTCTGAGGGCTTTGCGTCGGGTAATCTTGCACCTGGGACTGGGCAGACATTTTTCCGACTCCTGACCCCAGCCTTTCGTGAACTTTGGGATGAGCTCGAAGCGGCGAGAAAGTCCTCAGATGATGCCACAAATAGGGTCATATGGGCCAAGTTAAGGAAGATTGTCGAAGCGAAGAGTAATCAAGGAAAGGTTGGTTTTCTGTTGTTAGGACATGAAGACGTCACTCATCTGTGCAGATTGTCGAAGAGGGTTCGCACATACTAACTCGAAGCATCGAGAACTGTACTCCAGAGAAAAACTCCCGAGAGAAGGAGACATCTGCCCAAATCAAGCATACCTTCGAGACTCGACGGTCATCTTCTGCATACAAGGCTATGTTGGTTAGTGTGGGATGGACTGCATCCTGCATCGCTCGTGGTCTCATAAAATGCAGCCCCAGAGAAATAAATTACCCATCTCGCAATACAGAGATCAAATCGTCGATTGCCTTGAGACTTCACAAGTACTTGTCTTGAGTGGGGAAACGGGATGGTCAGTGTGCTTTAAACAGTGTGGTCTTCATTCATGATCTCTTTATTCGACAGTGGGAAATCTACGCAAGTTCCAGCGTTCATACTCGAAGACCAGCTCTCTCGTGGCAAGGCCTGCAAAATCTATTGTGCAGAACCTCGGAGGATTTCCGCCATCTCACTGGCCCATCGTGTTTCTCAAGAGCTCGGCGACCCTCTGGGATCGGTTGGCACACCTGCCTCGCTCGTGGGGTACTCCGTTCGGCTAGAAAGCTACACATCTCGCAATACACGCCTTGCATATATTACTTACGGTATTGCTCTACGAATGCTAGAAGGAGGCGGAAAACAGGGAGAGAATGGAATCGCATTCGACGACATCACGGTGGGTTGAAGCCTGCTCCTTGACTGCTAGACTCCTCACGGGCTTCCCTTGGTTACATTCAGCACATCATCATTGACGAGGTATCTGCCCCCATCAAGATTCATTTATATTTTCTGTCACTAACGGAAATAAGGTTCATGAACGAAGCATAGAATCAGACTTTCTATTGATTGTTCTCACGGCCCTACTAGCCCAAAGGCCCGACCTGAGGTAATGCAGAGTCCGCTCTTTTCGTGACTTAAAATGACATAAGCACGTTGCAGAGTTGTGCTTATGTCTGCGACTGTGGATTCTGAGAAGATATCTCACTATTTCGGAGATTGCCCCATCATACATGTCCCTGGCCGAACATTCCCAGTAGACGTCAAGTATCTGGAGGATGCAGTGGAGATTACCCAGTGGTCAATCAAGGAAACGTCTCCCTATGCCAAACGCCGTTAGCAGATGTTACTATTATCTCGGATTTGACCCTGAGATATCTTATAGTGAACGATAATTTCTACCGGGGGAAGAACGCCCAAGAATGGTCCGAAGATAGTGTCAGCGGGAACCTCTCCGATCACGATGACGAAGCAGCACCAAGCAACGTGAAGTTGGAAACACGTTATTCCCCCACCACAGTTTCAACTATCAATCTACTGGATGAACGCGTAATCCCTTATGATCTAATTATCCGCTTGTTGGAACATATTTGCTTTCTGCCAGCCTACGCCAATTATTCCGCTGCTATTCTCGTGTTCCTTCCAGGAATTGGGGAAATACGTCGCCTAAATGACCTTCTAGCAGAACATCATACTTTTAGTTCCAGTGATGCTTTCGTGATATATCATCTACATTCGTCTATCTCAAGTGAGAATCAAGGGGCAGTCTTCGAAATGCCTCCCCCAGGCGTTCGAAAAATTGTGCTAGGTCAGTGAATGTCTGTAGATATGATTGACAACTGACAGAAGACTTAGCTACGAACATTGCCGAGACGGGAATAACCATCCCCGATATCACTTGCGTGATTGACTCAGGGAAGCATAAGGAAATGAGGTATGCTTGTGTGACGTGTCTACAGCGCAGCTCTTACAACGTGCCACAGGTTTGATGAGAAACGGCAATTCAGCCGTCTCGTAGAGACGCATGTGGCGAAGAGCAATGCAGCCCAAAGAAGAGGTCGGTCAGGCAGAGTTCAGGAGGGCCTATGCTTTCATCTTTTTACTAAGCTTCGCCACGACACACAAGTTAGTTGGCTTGGTACTTTTGTTCACAGACGACTAATGATCCCTAGTTGGCAGACCAGCCTGATCCAGAAATCACGCGATTGAGCTTGTCGGATCTTGCCCTTCGCATCAAGATTCTGAGAGTCGGTTTGGGCTCGTCTATTGAGGATGTATTATCCCGGGCCCTAGACCCACCATCCCCACTCAACATCCAAAGGGCTGTGTCTGCATTGGTCGAGGTTGGTTCAGATCAACATATTTCTGTCAATCGGCGCTCAGTGGTTTTTCTTTCAGGTCCGTGCACTGACGCCTGAGGAAGAGATAACTCCTCTGGGCCGCCTACTCAGCACTCTGCCAACCGACGTACATATCGGTAAATTCCTGCTCATAGCCACGGTCTTCCGCTGTCTCGACCCTGCTCTTACCATCGCTGCCACCCTCAACTCAAAGTCACCATTTCTTACGCCATTCGGTCACGAACAGGAGGCTGACCGCGCCAAGAGTTCATTCCGAAGGGGTTAGTCGGCGTTTGGGCCTCGAAACTCTAACTGATATAGTCGCAGATAATTCTGATTTCCTGACGATGCATAATGCATTTGCCAGTTGGCGACGTGTCTCTTCGGACACCAACTCGGCGCGGAAGTTCTGCAGGGTGAATTTTCTAAGCCAGCAGGTGGGCTAGTCCTTCCTGCCAAGTAGAGCTAATTGTCAATCACCTTTCCCCAGACCCTGCAACAGATCGAGGAACTTCGACAACAATTCCTGGCGTAAGCTTCAATCTTACTCCGCTTGTTATGTCACATCAACGTCTTCTAGGTACTTGATTGACGCGCGGTTCATCCAAGCAGACAAGTCACTCGTAAAGCAGCTCTCACGGTATTTATACTTATACGTTACATTATTTACCGCGCCTGCACTCACGCCGTATCAACTTCAGGGCACGTTTCAATCGATATCGGACGAAATTCGTGCTGTTACCCCCAGAGCTTGACGTCCATTCGGAGAACACCGCTCTCATCAACGCTGCTCTGGCGGCGGGTCTGTACCCGAAGATTCTCAGCATAGACCAGACGCATGGACAATTAAATACAATAATCAATAGTCGGGTCGTTGCTTTCCATCCCTCTTCCGTCAACTTCAAGAGACGACCCCAAGATTTTGGTGTAAATCACCTTGCCTTCTTTACCATAATGTTAGCTCTGTTCGCTTTCTAAATATGGTTTGCTTAATGAGCATCTTACAGGCATTCAAAGAAGCTATACGTTTGGGAGACTGGCCCGGTGGATGACGTCGCCCTGCTTTTACTGTGCGGAGACTGCGATTTCAAGGTGTGGCTCATTTTCATCCCAACTCTCGTCATCTCAGTCGCCATGCAGCTTGTTTCCAACGCTGCAACTGTCGATCGCAAGATTAGGTTTCGTATTCCTGCGAAGGCAAATTTGGCGCTCAAATGCCTTCGAAAACAGCTGACCGCCATGTTGAGCGTGCGTTTGCAAAACAAGCCATTAACTGAATCGCAAGAGAGGTGGATGGAGATGGCTCTTGTCGTTCTTGGAAGATTGCGACGTGAGCGAACCAGGAATGAACAAACAATAATCCTAGACATCGTGCGCCACTAGACACACGTTCAACCAATACCTATCTTTTAATAACGGAGAGCTGGTGGCAGCTTATAGAGTAGTTGGATTTTCCCTCTTCGTACCCAGCTGAAGGACACGAAGTAAGAGCAAAATGCTGTCATCGGGGACTCTACATTTAAGTGTTAGCCATATATGCATACTACACGCCAGCTCGACCTTCAATATATATATAATATAAGGACATATCAAACATCAGGAATTGAAACGCAAAAACGTCGTTATATCCGACTTTGACTCGAGCGCTTCATCATTCCGAGAGAATATTGCTTCGTATGCCTCGTTAGATTCAATGCTCTAAAATGCACATGCTTAGCCGCGAGAGAATACAATGCATAGTTTTGGCCAAACATACCTCAGGGCTGTGATAGGTAAGGTCTTGCCATTCCTCTTCTTCTTCGGCACGGAGGGACACGAGCATCTCCCTTCGAATCGCGGACAGCCCTCCCTGTAAATTCTGCCCTCCTTTTTCCTCCGCTTTGCGAGCTGCAATCTGGACTTCTTTTGCTTCTCCAACAGGCTTCTTGGCTTTTTTGGGAGCTGGAACAGAAGGGACCTCATCGGGGTCGGGGGGTGGGCCATCATCCGAATCGGAATCAGAGCCAGCTCCACGGAATTGCCGACTTTTACGAGTAAGAGCATCGAGATAGGTCAGGGTGGGTCGTAGTTGTTGCGTTTCGCTGAGGGGATGTAGATGCAGCTTGCCTAAATTGTTATGAGCTCCAGTTACACGCAATGAATGTGTGACTCACCATCGCGCACAACTCCCAGCATGTATGCGCCAACATGGGGAATCTCTTCACTCCTGTATCGAACTTCGGACAGTCGAGGCTCGTCACCTTCTTTCAACCTCCTTCCATCGACCTGGTTCTTCTCCTTGTCATCCTCTAATCTCCCGGCTCCCAGTTCTTTCGACTTTTGAACGTTCCATACCTCAGGGCGAGGGTCAACTGGCAGGTGGACTTCCAAGCGACGTGCCGTGGGTTTTAAGCGTGCTCGGATACGTTTCCCGCTCAATGCGGCAGATGGAGGAACCTCAAGCAAACGGTTGAGTAGAGGAAATTGGTGTAATTGGAGGTTGGGGGTAAGAGAGTTGGAGAAGTGGATGGGTAGCACACCGACAATGCGGTCGTCCGTGTCCATTTTTTGGGACGATTATCGCTTAGATAATAACAAGTCACTGGCGGATAAAGATCACGATCATGTGATATCACTTGCTTTGGCTTTCTATGCGTTTACAACATAATATGGACATGGACATGGACAGTGAGACTGACACAGATTCTGAAGCAGATCATCATATACAAACGACCCAGTCTCAAAGCTTCAGATCACAACTCTCGACAAAAGACTTGAATCCTGAAGAGGTAGAAGTTGCCCTCCGGGTTCTTCAAAGTGTCGAGACGCGTCTTCTCACAAAGGTATTCAGTACATTGGCTCAAAGATAATTTGTATTAATTTGTCAGGACGTCGCATATACCAACACTATCCGAAGAGCGTGTAGCACCATAGTGTGCGTCATTCGTGCATTAGCAAGTGCAGATTCAAGTGACCATGACGGTCTGATAGAAGTGTTCAAGAAAATTAGTGGGTAGCTTGGGATGCTTCGCATGGCATGGACTCATTCTTTGTCCTCAGCGAGTGAATGGTTCCTTTCCAGACTTCTTTCTTACAGGCGTGAATTCCGTCTCGTTGCTGCCCTTTCGGCATCCATAGAAGCCGCAGTTGTGTCCTGGGGAGATGTTATCCTCGCTAATATCGCTGAGACTGCCGTCTCTATTGCTAGCTGCACTACTGGCACAGACGGTATGGAGGGTACGCTGGCCAGGCAAACGGAAGATGAAGCTGTCCGAGCTGCTTCGCAGCTGCCCTGTGAGTTGGGTTTGGTGACAGCATGTCCCTCACTAATTGGATCCAGACACCTGGCCTGAAATGTTAGACCTTCTCATGTCGGACACAGCATCTCGTACAACACTTAGATTGTCCCTGCGGCTTACTTTTGCCGCATATATCCTTCACCCACAGCTCTCTGGGATGAAAGCTCAAGTGGACACGTTTGTAGCAGATGTGTGATGATGGCTGCCGCGCTCTGACTTCAAGAACAGTTTCACACCAAATTGGGTGGCCAAGGTCATTCGAACTTACTCGTCAGGGGTATTCTCGACTGAGTCTCCCGCCGTGGAATCCCACGTGCGGTACCCTTCCCTTGAAACGACGCTCCGCGATAGGATCTTATTCGCAATGATCCTGGTTTTATGTTCCGTAGGTAGTTTTGCCTCAACGTCAGCTAGTGTAACTCTGCATATAGATGACAAAGCGTATAAATCACTCTGCTGGGCAGACTTCATGCGAGTTTCCCCAGATTCTCCCCCCCGAAGTACCGTATCTCATACGTGCCGTTATCCACCCTCATCCGAGTGCAACACTCGATAGCGTATTATTACCCCCCGTTTGCCCAGATGGTGCTCAAATCGTGCTTCTCTGTTGGGGAGAAGTCGTACCTTGGAGCTGGACCATATGGAACGACACCAGATTCGCTGAATTCGAGTTGATCACGCATCTAGTACGTTTACTTAAATTCTGTTCCTTGACATAGAAGTTCACGGCGGTTCACAGACAGCTGCTTGGATGTGTCACATGGACACTTTATGTATGCGCATGCGCAGAATGCGGCTTCATACTTGGCAGAAACTGCTCTTACAAGCGTCAAAATCGTGTCCTCGTGACGCTGCGACCGCGATCATGGTGTGTCCTTTCATCCTCTGAACACACAGGTTCCAACAGATACTCTTAAGCAACTGCTTAACCACATTGCTGCTTCACCGGCGCTCCAGAATCTTGGTAGCACCCCGACAATATGGTCGAACCTTCTATCTCGATCCTGTTGGTTGATGGCCCAACTTCTCGACCCCTCTCACTCGTGGCATGTCCATGTCACAGGAACACGAGCCCTTCTGAAATCGATGTGCTATATATTCGTTAATTGCATCATCGGAAGCATAAGCCCGGACGGTGAGTGAAATTACGTGTTGGAACTTCCTGGCGCCTCGAATCGAATCATGCACCGCTAGCCCAAGAAGCGATTATTGAAGCTCTGACTCATGTCAGCGTGGACGAAATTCAAGCCGCCATACGAACGCTGCAGGAAGAGAAGCAGTCACGGTTTCTTCCAATGTTGGATAAGAGTGTGTTACATCCTTATTAACTGATGGAGCTGATCCCTGTCCAGCCTTTGAAGCTCTGCAGAGGTACGTCCCTAATATGTCAAGTACATTTGGATACGCCTATTAGATCTCGCAGGGAGATTCAATCGGCCGCTGAAATGCGGGCCCCGTTAGCATCAACCACTATACGAACGATATGCTTGATAATGAACTTCGTGACACTATGTTGTGGAACTTCACTAAATCTCTGTAGCGGGGCCCCTGTCTCTGCTCTGTTCTCATCTGTGGCAACATATGCATCGGAACTCAATACGTCGTGTCTTTCTTGTCACGTATTGATGACTGCTTCTGCTCTTGAAGGTTCACGAAGCAACGTCCGATTGGGCGTCAATAAGGTACCATGGGAACTCGCCTTATCGTGTCAGCGTTCAGACATCCTTGTAGCATGTAGGTCCACGCTCCTAAATGAAAGCTGGCCTGGAGACTCACGAACGGCGCAGCGTGCCTCTCATCTAGTGTGTTGACTGTGCAAAATCTTGAAGGGCTCCGCATGTGTACTGCCGTCGAGATCTGGGACTACCTGAGAGATGTCCTACTCTTGACCCTTGCTGGGCATTATGTAGGCGACGAAGCACCTCTAAGCTTGCTCGTTGCGCCGACGATTTGTGGGGCATTGCTTGCCTTACTGTGCCAAACTGGGGATCCATTGAGTAATCAGTTCAGTCCTTTAGCCTAGAGGGAAAGTGATCAGTGACTTGGGTCCAAAAAAAGTAACCTGGACCATGTGCTCTCCATGGGCCAAGAATCTCCGCACGGAACTCCATGCGCTTCTCGAAGAGGGTGAGAACATAGGTTCGAACACACGAAGGTTACTGAAGAGGCAACTTTCCGGGGTGGGGAGAATATTGGTAGAGATTGTAGGTGATTTGTGTGAGTTGCATGGACGAGACTTACATTGATACAGATGGAGAAAGGGAGTATGGGAGTAGAAGTGGGGGATGGAAAGAGAATGGAGAGAGTTTACTTTAAAGGACATGTTGTTATTATCGTGGGAAAATGACATCATGGGAAAGGTTATAGGAAAGGTTTGTGGGTGAGATTCTAATCAGTTGTATCATCATATCACTTTCGTATGTCTCCCTATCGCCCCTCAAATCAGCGACGCAGGTCTCTTTCTGTCTCTCCTTCAACTTTTCATGATCAGCTTTGTATCGATCTATGCCATCCTTCTACAAAACGTACCCATTCTCGTAAGGACGTCCCTCATCAATGGGATTTCGATTCATGGCGCCGCGGAAAACGTCCTCGTACACGGCAGTTCTCAGTTAGCACCAATCTTTGCATTCTCTTCCAGCACCCAACTTATTTTCTTTTTTGCGTGCAGAATGAGCCTACCCAGGCGGTGGCGGCTTCAACGGAGATTCCTTCAGCCCGGCGTTTCCCATCCACTTCTGCTGCCTTTGATCTGAGGCCATACAACTCTCGTCCATCATTTCCTCAATCCCAAAATCAGTCAAGCTCGCATAATGTTGTCACTGACCAACATATTTCGGCTCTTCACTCTTCCGCCTTCGGGGAGCTCCATAAAAGTATCACAGATGCTTCGGAGAACTTTGTGCAGCGTATGCGCGATTGGGAGTCCTCCCGCCCACAGGCCTCACGTCTGAATCATCGTCTCAGTTCTCCCTTCCCTGCATCCATCCCCTCTCGTGGATGTGAATCATTCCCCCGAATATCGAACACTTTTCAGGCCGCCTCTGAAGACTACGACCCTGACGGTGACATCGATGATGACGTGCTAATATTATCCGACGAGACATCGTCGGTGAATAGGGCCTCACCTCTCTGCAGCCCCGGTCGCCCGAAGGAACGTGCACGCTCGCTTGGTGATATGGACTTGGACTCGCCTGAAATGATGCCTACCATTCCACCGGAGCTTTCGCACACCGTCGCCAGCTCCTCCACTTCGTCACTCCTTTCACTTTCCCCACCGTCTGTAATTCCTCCATCTTCCCTGGAGGAGAAGGCAATCGCCGCGTTGACTCTGGCGCTGGCCAACGGTGCTGCAGGACTAAATGACTACGCTGCCGTCCGGGAGGCGCTTGGCGTCTCTGCGGCTCCTCCCGACGGCGCTTCCGAAGTCGGGGAGATGTGGCAATAGTCGTGCGGAAGTCTAGGCCTGGACTAACGCCAATATCAATATTACGTAGAACGTTCGAGCCCACGCGACCAAGGCCAACCCGCTTCCTAAATGAAACGATCCATCTTCCGAATCGATCAACGCATCCTTGCACTCACTGCACAAAATGAACGACGCAAGCACCCGTTTAAACACATTTCCCTTCTTTTTTTTCTTCCCGAAATCGGAATCCTCGCTATTTATGAATGTAGTATCTCACCAGCAACCATCAATGGCCTTTAGCCTTTTCCTTAGGAACATAGCACGCCCAGCGTTGAATCATTCGAATGATCACTTTCCACCGGTATCCACATATTAGATAGATACTGTCTCTCGGCAATCTCCTTGTATATTAGGAGGGGTATTCATGACCGTGTTTCACGATGCAAAATTTACTTATAAATCTAAATAATCATCAGCATCACTGCCGCGAGGTTGAATGTTGAGCACTTAGCGTTGAAAGTTGATGTCCTAAAAAACAAATAATATGCGGAGGTAGTAGATCACATTTGTTCGAGAGCAATGCATCACGATGTACAGCAATCAGCGCGCACGCGAAACGGAGGACGACAATTCGTGATAGCCCATTTGGTAAAAGAATATCAACGGCCCGTCATTTAGATGTGTGGGGTATAGATCGTTGGAGGCGGTAACCTACAACGGTTCGCCACGACCATCGGATCGTTACACTGTTACTGTTACACCTTTTGAATCATCCCTGAGTCATTCAAATCACGGAACACGGGCCATGTGACATCCCTGACATAGTATCTACCAAGACAAGTACACACAAAAAGACTGTAAGTAACAACGATACCGACACCGGGAGTTTAGGAACGTTTAGGTGTAAGCCGCGCCCAAGATCTTCAAGGCGAGAACGCGCAGGATCTGTGAAATAGAGAGCATGTTGAATGGTAGACGGGGATTATATTAACAGCCACACGTCATTTTTTTGATTAGTTCTGCGTACCTCTGCGCGCTGCGCGCCACCTAATTCAGCGAATACGGCAGCGACACTCTTGCCCTTAGCATCTCTGATGGCCCCTAATCTATTCCCCGCATATGCGCCCACAACGAGGCCGGGCACGTTAGCGGTAATAAAACCTAGACCAGCGCCACATGCAGCGCCGAGCCAGGTCCACAATGGGAGATGGCGCTCTACCTCTGGTCGCAAAAGCTAACGAAAGAGTGAGTTAGCATCGCCGTTCATCGCTGTGCGCGCTTCTCCACCCTCCGATTTCATTTTTTTTTTTAAAAAAGGGGGGGAACTCACATCTTCAAATACGTCACCAAAGACACGATCGGCGTTTGGTCTCATTCCCGGTTCCTGAGGCCCAGTGGCACCCGCTGCTTGTCCGTGGGCTGTGCCGTCACCGGCGCTGCCGAACATACTAGCAAACGCGGTAAAAAAGTTTCGCGATGCGTTTGGGTCGTTGGTGCGCTCAGATGATGATCGGCTCGCGGATAGCTTATCGTACTCGCGCCGGCGCTGTGCGTCAGAGAGCACGTAATAGGCGTCCGCGACAGCCTGGACGGATCAATCTTGAATGTCTGGATGGAACTGAGCAATTCGCAAAGGGGAGGAACTTTACCTGAAATCTCTCCGTAGCGACTCGCTTCTCCTCGGCCGATGCGTTGAATAGCCTGTCCGGGTGAGTCCTAGGGGAAGAACATGTAGGATTCTGAGTCCAGGGTTTGATAGTTATGTATACGAACTTCAAAGACTCTTTCCTGTATGCTTGTCTGATGTCTTCTGTTGAGGCATCGTTTGATACGTGGAGGATATTGTAATAATCGGGAAAGCTCGCCATGGATGTGTAAATGTTACTAACATGACGTCATTCAATCAAAATAAATCGTCCCGTAGTACATGTATTACTAATACGGGGCAGATAAGCCTTGTTCAACATCGTTCGTAAATATAATACGGTCATTAAATGTCCAGAGATATTCGCATCTCGTAAAAAAAAAACAAAAACAAAAACCGTCCCAACAGCGTCAACCAATAAAGGACCCTTCGGTACTTACGTGCTCGTTAGTTGTAGTTCATCAGGGATGTGAGCTAGAAGCATCAGGATGTAGGTTTAGCAGTAGATGATGCGCTAGACGAAGCGGCAGCAGAAGCCAACGACGCCCCTACAGCCCTAGCAGCTTGCTGGAAGGCCGAGAACGAAGTATTTGAGCCTTCAGATCCTGGATTGACGGCAAACACCATTCCCTTGCCGCAGTGGCTTGCAGGAGTGAACTCGCCCTGCCGACAATAAACCCATATCGGTTTCGTCTAGAATCAGTCAGATAGATTAATCATGAGAAATCAGCACGTAGATAGGTATATTCGTACGTCGTTGACTGCAATCGTGAAAGTTGGGAGGGTAGCAGATATGTTAGATACGGGGTTGCTATGGGGACACATCAAGATGGGAGACAGTCTGGTGGGAAAGTTGGACCCACAAGCCAGCATCGAATCCATCACACTTGCGCGAGCATGGATTTTCAAATGTAGACTGAGTCACGGAGTGGTTCTTGGGATTGAAAATAAACTTGACCAGGTCTCCAGGTGACGCGGCCTGAAAGATAGACAGACCGTCAGCGTGATGGTAAGCAAGGAAAGCAGACATTCGCCAACAATGTTGTTAGGGGTAAAGATGGTGCCGCCTGTGGCGTTGCCGACGGTGACCTCCCACACTTTATGCGTAGGCGTAGCCATAGCCGCTGAAAAAAACACGGCGACGGTGCTGAGCAATGCCAAAGAACGAAAGAACATGTTGTTTACAAAAGATAAGAGGAGAGACGATTTCTGCAGCCAGCATCTGTCGAGTACCGAGATTTATAGGACGTCAAGCTTCGGTGCAAATTGGCCCGCTCCTCTATTACACCTGTTCAAACCCCGTATGTTAGAGAGAAACCGAGATGACCGAGTAAGAATGCTGTGCTAATGACCATACAAAGAACGATCGACGGGGCGGAGGACATAAATGATCTAAATCCCTGAAGTGCGCCCACAGTCGCATACATAGCCATAGCAAGAAATGACAAAAGCGAAAGGCCTAGCTGGATTGGGTTTACATGGCTATAGTCCGAGAAAACGAAAGGGATTATGCTCCAAGGCCGCATCATGACAGTCACAGTTCCTCGATCAACTTCCTGACCTGCGATCCTGTGCGAGCGCGAGCGCGGGGGGTTCCAAATGAACGCATATTGCGCCTGTGCGAAAAGCGCTGCATTAATGAGCTGCTGGTGGGTTTCAGCTCTCGATCAGAAAGCTTCAATCGGGGATAAAAGGCAGGCGGTCATTTGTCTAAAGGACGGGCCCGGCCCGGAACTTCCGGAACCCGAACCCAGTGAATCGTCGCATCGAATGCAATTCATAGACCTGCAAATGTTACGTGAAATCCAAGGGGTTCCCCTTGTTCTCGACCTCAACCTCATACATGTTATGAGTGAATGGACTTTGCCACCACCGCATTACCGTCCTTGGAATCAAAGATGGTTGAGAGAGGAACCAGTTCGCGGGGAGGGCCAATTTGATTCTGTTCGGCGCGGCACCAGCACGTAAATCACGTCAGTCGCAAAATCCAATCCTGTCATGTTATCAACGGGCCTTTGACCAACCCGATGTTTCGACTTTGGCTATGAGTAAAACAGCCGGGCAAGACGGCCACGCCCACAACACGCGACGCACACGCACTATTCTAAATGTATAGTATTTTCGAACGGACCTTTGGATCTGTCATAGGATCGAGACCAAGGGGATATAATAATTGACATCGTGTTCATATGAACCGCCAACTAGTTGAAATGAGAATATAGCGTGCCATCACCCTGAGCCTCCCGGCCTCTCTGCGTGAGAAAACTTACAACAACTGGTTTAAAGGAATGGATCATGGTGCTACAGTAGAGTACAATACGGTAGATGCACATCGCACCCGGGCTGCTATGGTGACAACGGGACCCAGCTAGGGCCCTTAATATACAGATGATTGAGAGCCATCATCTGTCCCTTGATGGCTGGGAGCAGTGATGTCCAGTTTTGGTCGAGGAGGTAGCCCGACCCGTCCACCTTGTGTACCCAATGGCCGCGCCGAACGCGCTCGGCTGAACATTACTGGTGTTGGTGTCCGCGTCCTAGGCTGGCCTGTGGGATCTGGGGTATCGATGGCAGAACGGCTACGAAGCAATGTTGGTGTGAGGGAACCGGAGCTCGTAAGGGTCTCATTGCGGACGAGAGAAGGCATCCCTAAGAGTTGGGACCGAGAAAACACAGGCGTTGATGGCCTCCCTTCGGCCCCAATGGTCGCCGAGGTAACACTGTCCACCTCTGACTGTGAGGCCTTGCGGTACGTCGCAGCTCGAGAAGTACTTCGGTGAGAGGTCAGGCCTGGAATGTATTGGTGAGAGGTGAGCGTCCCGTGCAAGAATTACACCGCACCTCCAATAAACGAAGTCACGTCGTAGCGTGTTCCGGCCGATTCCGGACGATTGTATTCGGCAGCATCGTGCTCTCCGGTGGAGGTGGGGAAACGTTGTTCCCCAATGCCGTAGGATATTCCGGTACTGGGTGTTGGAGCAGACGTAAAAGAGGATTGGCCGTCGCGTGTACGGAAGTCCCTTGTAGTCTCTGGCATTGGAGGTGGATCGGGGAAGACGCTGAGAGAGAAAGCACTGTAGTTTGAAGCTGACTTGGGCCCATGTCCCATTATTACTGAGGACTCTCGAGCCCGGCTTCGCTCCAAGGAAGTGGAGGTAGAGTCCGAACTTTCGCCCCTACTTTCTTCACCTTGTCTTGGCGTATACAGCGTCTGCAGCTCCGTAATGCTCATCACCAACTCGTTCTGCTCGCGTAATAGATTTTCGAAGCCAGAAGATTGGGAAGCCGAGGATGAGCCATTACTTAATGACTGTGTCTTGACGGAAGGATCACTGCCTTTCCGTGTGGTCCTGATTCCATCAGGAGGAGAGTCTGGCGAAGTAACTATAGTTGCCGTCGCCGGGACGCTAGAAGACTGGCCAATATTATATGAAGTACCAAGGGGCAACTGATAGGTGAGCGAAGAAGCACTGTCCTGGGAAATTTCCGGTTCAAGGGGATAAGGGACAGGCAAGTTGACGCCGAGGGATGAAGGGACCGGAGCAGATGTCCTGACACTGCGCTCAGCCTCTCCCTCGGAGTGGCGCTGCTCCCCATCTTCTGCAGGAAAAGGCTGATCGGAAGGGATCTGCGGTAAATTCCTCTCGAGCCGGGACGGCGAATGCTGAGCTGGGGACAAATACGATGGAACCTGTTCGGTAGGATTGACGTTACTCCCCGTATAATAACCTGCGGCAGCGTCATAGACCGAAACGCGGAGACCGCGGAAAGAAGAGTCTCGCTTGCTGCGCGATGGGTGTGAGGGGTCTTCACAAGTGTGATCCGTTTTGTAGAAGGAGAAAACCATGGCCACTACAATGAGAATGTAGAATTCAATAGCGAGTAGGAGGCGACCGAGAACCATGTCGGAGAATTTGACTTTGGGGCGACAAGTCAACAAACAGTTGGCATAGCATGCTTCTTTGGAGATGACTTACACAGTATCAAGTTCCCAACACCAATTCCCATATTGATGAACAGGCCAAGCATCGTTGTCGAGTACTGCCACAGAGTTTGCCGCCGACAACGCGGCTCCACGATCATCGCATTAAGTAACAGCTTAACGATGTAAATCGCTGAAGCTGTTATCTCTATGGCACTCTCGAAATCATAGACAGGCCCAAATCTGTCCAGAGATTTCGTCGTACGCCAAAGTGACTGGAGAATCAATATTGTGAGAGAGGCCGAAAGGGTACTCCATCGCAACAATGACCCAGTCAATCCCCAGTGCAACCAGCTCCCGCTATGCATAGTCAAAAAAGAGGCCGTACCCTGCTCACAGAGCGGAGGCTGAGAAACATAGGCCCAAAAGAAAAGGAATCGCAACCCGGTTGCAAAGCTGATTAGGATCTCACGAAGGGTGATGAGGAAATCCATAAGCTCGTGGTCGACAGTGCGGCTCCGGGCGAGATTCTCGTGTACAAAGCATACTCGCGCGAGGTCGACTATTCCAGAGAAAAAGCTTATAAGACCGGAGGCGAGAAGTAAAAAAGAAGGCCTGAAACAGAGAGCAAAATGAGGGGATAACTTCACACGGAAACTTTGAAAGACTAACAGCTTGATTTTCTTCACGATGAGAAAAAACGTTAGAACAGCGAAAGCGAGTAGTCCGATCGAGATGGAAGGTACATCAGCCAATATGGCCTCGACCTAACAAGGAATATTGTGAAGTGCTTCAGAACAGAGTGGTGTACGCGCCACTTACACTCTTCTTGCTTTTGCCAAACTCTTGGAAGTCGGGCGCCGCCCGCGGGGGTAAAGATGACATCTCAGCCAGAAGTACGAAGTAAAAAGATATCCAGAGCTGAGTCCGAATTACGACGGTCGAGGCCTACCGTCGTACGGACAGGGGACCTGCAGATGGGAAGCTGCAGGTGCTTGCTGATGTCTTGAACAGAACAAAGAAAAGGGAAATGAAAGAATGAAAGAACGAAAAAGAAAACGAAGGCGACAGCGAGTGTGAGGATAAAGAAGGATACGGGGCTCTGCTGTGGTATACCGGTAGCCATACCTCTCACGGGTACGGGTTGGGAGGCGCCTAGAGTAGAGAGATGACTGGTGACTGGTCTCCATGGACGGGGAGTTGTCCATTTCCATTTCTGTCCAACCCCATTCTTATTGGTAGTATATTAATAATACATGTACCCACATGCGACATGTCCATCGATTCAAATCGGGATCACTTACAAGCCGCCGCCGCCGGTCAACTGCTGAACCAGAAACATCCCCCGACCTTCACCTCTCATTCCAATAGCAGACTTGGGTCTAGGACGAATCGTTCCTCTTGAACTTCCACCAGTAAATTGTACCGCAACTTTAGTTGGAGTCCCTAGTTGCTTGGTCGGGCTCAAACGCCCACCGGTCACATGTTTCGTGAGGACACCATCAACCCCTGTAAATTGGCGTGCGATCGTCGTAAACCCAGTGTGCTGCGTTACAACGCGATCAACTTGTGTCGAACGGGTTGACGGATCATGCTCCTTCGGCTTCAAAGGAGATGAACGCGTCGGAGAAGCTTGAGAAGTACGCAGCACCTGCGGAAGAAGCAGCTTGAACAATTAAACAATTAATATATATCCCTCCGAACGCGAATAAGAACTGCATACCAAACAATCTCGACACCAAACTCCCCCATCGCCAGTGTCCCTTTTGGCAGAACTGTCCAACTGTTTACCACAACCCGGTTGACCGTTAACCCTCCTCCCACCGCGCCCTTTTGCCTGCTTGCCACCACAGACCAAACACGATGAATGCCATCGCTGACCTTGAGGACCCGGCACAACGCCACGCTCCATTGGCGATACACTCTGAGAACATCCGGGACAAGGTGTAGATGTACCAAAACGGGGCACGGGGTTCGAGGCATTGGTTGTGAATTGAAGGTGGGCAGAATATCGGCTAGATAAGCGGGTTGTGGAAGAAGCGGTTCTAGGCGACGGGGTGGACGGCAGTGGCCCTTGAGAAGCCTCGAGGAATGTCTCCGACAGTCGCTGGGCATCTAAACGGGAGTTTTCCGTAGCAGGCTTGCGAGCAGTAGCCCTCCCTGGAGGAGCACACTGAGATATTGTCCGCCGATCAGGAACGACTTGGTGGCTTTAGAATGACTACTCACGTGAAGGTGGCAGGCACCTCTGACTCCTCGTACAAACACAGCTCGGCCAGCCTCTTTTTCTTCAAATAAGCCATCGCAAATTTTACACCTAAAACAGTCCGCATGATACGTCCTAGGGGGTGAACCAGTTGAGGAGGGTTCGGGTACTGATACATATCGTCCACCATGGGCTACGTCGAACAAAGGGAGTGTGCATTTCGCGCACTTCGCGTCAGGAAGCGGAGTGAACGCATAGGTGGTAGAATCCGGTAGCTTCGTGTAAACATGGAATGTCTCACTGTATAAATCAGTGTTTCCGGGGCTTGAAGACGCAGGATTGTCCGATGCTCCAGAGACCGTCGAAGGGGGGGACAAGCACAGAAGGCCAGCTGGATCTTCGTATTCTCCGTTAAGACTAGGAGGGGGAGAAGATGGTCCGGAAGAAGTCGTCGCTAAATCAGAATGATCGGAGGTCAAGGAAGGTGTCGAAGCTGCAGACGAAAGTGACAGCGTTGATTCTCGGTCTGTTCTTATTGATGACGCAGAGTCTTTATGACGGAGTAAGCGGAGATCCGAGTGACGCATCGAGGACTTGGTAGGGGTTTCTGATGTGTCACCATCGATGCACCCGTCACGGGTAGGTGTCAGTTGTATATTCTTGTCAAAAGGTGACCCCGTTTGTCTCAAGTACCTCCTCTTCGCGGCTTCGATAGCTTCCGGGGTAGTTTTACTTGCACTCTTCGTGATGGGTCTTGGAGGGGTGGAAGTCTGTCGTAGAGACACCCTCGAAGGAGCGGCAGTGGAACGACTTGGGTCATCATTTGCCCCAAATGATGAAATGGGCGATGGAAGGATAGGCTGCGAAGCACCAGAAGATGACCCGGACGCCAAATTGGAAGGACTGTTATTGTACGTATTGAGAGTGGACTGGCAACGTCGAATGCCAAGTACCTGCTCGAGCTCTTCAATCGTCGAGCTACGCTTTCGAGCCTTTCCTGGACTTGCTGACTTTGACCCACGTAGGCCATTGGCGCTATCCTTGGGAACCGATGTCCCGAATTTCGCAGGGCTGCTACGTCTATCGAGGCAGGTGTCGAAGCACTCTGGACAAGAGGGGCGGCCAACTAGATCCACTACAGGATTATCGCCAATGCCCTTGCCACAGCCTGAGCAATTAAAGCACTTTTTATGCCAAAACCGACCGGCGTTCTCAACGAATCCTCCCTCACTTTTCAAGATTAAGACGGGACGCGAGCATTCTACGCAGTTTCCGCGGGACCCACCGTTTTGAGAGAAACATGGTCGGCACATGTAGCGCCCTCCAGAGGCATCTGCCGGGTCAGGATAGATGGTTGCATCTGGCGTGAATGGCGCAGAGCAGAGATGACAATGGAAACTCTCCAATGTTTCCTTGGGTTGAAGTACGGAGCCATAGACCTTGGAGAGCTCAGAAGAGTAGGGGGATGGTATGACATCTGGAGCTGACAAGATAGCATGCTCGCTGAGGCTATTTTGTTTGATAGGGAAAGAAGGGGGTGTGTTGGTGGCAGAGACAATGTGTTCCTCGACGCTCGAGGCTAGCACAGTAGAACCTTGAGGCCGAGGAAATGGAGAGGAACGCTGGGGTATGAAAGGTGTCTGCAAAGGAGATGAGGATGGTGATTTGGCGACGTAAGTTTGAGACCATCTGTCCTTGTTAACACCTTGAGCGGAGCGTTTATTCCACTGTACGACTGGAGCTTGAGAGGATTTGGGGGGTGAAAAGAAAAAAGGTAAAGGTTAAAAAGAGAACATACCTACAGGTAAACCACCGCACTTGTTACAACGTTCACCTGAGACAATATCACCGCAACGACGACAGTAAGCCATGACATGGGCAATGGACCACGACCGTTGACAGAGTTGAACCAATAAAGAGGATATCACGTGATTAAAATTTGGCTTTGTTGGAACACGAATTTCCTTTTGATGTTAGATGAGGTCACACACTTTCACTGTTCCTACCTTTCCCTTTCCCTTTCCCCTTCCCTCCTCATCTCATTCTCACATGGCTAATCCCTCTTTATTCACGAGGGAACATCTTCAGCGTATGAAGCGCGCTGATCTACAGAGGGTATGCAAGGTGCGTGTTTCTTTTCTTCACGACACCTTACACGCGTTTAATCCCATCCAGGAACGTGGTCTCAAAGCAAACCTAAAGACAGGCGAGATGATTGACCTACTTCTCGACTTGTCCCCGTTTGTTTCCCCTCTCTATTCTCCTCCCCCTACCATTTACTTCTCTTTTATCATCAACAGACCACAATCCCCTCGTCGCCCTTCGCGTCATCGCACTGTTTCCACCCGAACCGCTCTTCCACGATCCGCAACCCGGTCGCGCCTGCATTCAACGAGCTCCATAATAATACACTCAG
>QFDX01001310.1:0-51097 GCA_003315875.1 Lactifluus piperatus
ATCACCATTATACATGCATACGAACTGATGATCTGCCTTCCATAGCATCAAGTATTATCCCAAGGGCAAGGGTACAGATGACGAAGCGGTATTTTTCGTATTTGTTCCCAGGCGTGGACCTTCTACATTTGCGTTGCACCAACCCATCATTCTTCATGGCGCAGGTCTGAAGCTTGATTCCTCGGGCAACGTGACGTGTCATACATCCACCCCTACACGTATATACACCGCCATCATGTCTCGACTCGAATTATCGTCCGCGATTCCTGATCTCGACCTTCACTGGTTCGGTGTCAAGGAAGGCTACGCGGTCGTCGCCTCGGCTGCTGAGTCGCAACCGGTCAGCGTGTATGCCGTGCCCTTATTCGTCAACGCCGCCGCCGCCGAACGTTCGACAATCGTGACCCTCGACCTCGCCTCACACAGACTTCTCGCGGACTATCAACGCTTCGTGGTATACAGCCCCTTAACCAAGGGGGTCTTGGACTCCGACAATTGGGGTACGAGCACCCATCAGTTGCCCTTGTCAGTTGGGCGATCCGGTGGTTCATGTGTCGTCAGTGTGGTGTATACTTTGTCCGCCAACAAACCCTTACCCATTGGTAAAGCTCCGTGGGGAATTGCGTATGTAACTCCACATACCCTCGCCACCGAACCGGAGCAGGACGCGGCGCCAATAGATGGAACCGGGACCGAAGCGAACAAGATCGAGTACGACTCGGAGACTGAGTATTTGAACCAGGAGATCAAACCACCGTCGAAGAGGCTACGGACGGTCAATACTGTCAATTCACGGCGCACGGTCGAATTCCTCGTCCCGTTGCTTTGGCGCACACTTGGATATCTGGTGCGCGCGCTGATCATGCGACTATTCGCGATGATTGGCCTCCCTGTATCTCCTCTCTATTCCTACCTACGACCACCACATCCCAAAGAGGATCATATCATGACACAAGTCCGAGCTATTGGGTACGAATCCAGGGCTAATTCTACGCCGGTGGCTGAACCAGGATGCGTCGAGAGGAGTGAAGTTCCTGGTGATGCCGTGTCAGATCCGGCGGCGGCAGTTGCGTCTTCGATAGCAGGCGAGAGGTTGCCACAGTCGACGTCAAGGGTCTTCGACATCCCCAAGGGCCCCTTCTCATTGTTGGTTCACGCTGATCTTGCCATAAACGGTAACGGGAGTTTAGAGCCCCCTTACCCTGCAGTAGAGCTTGATCGCAAACCCATGGACCTGAAGATCACCCCTCTCAGCCACGGCTGGACAGTCATGCAGGCCAAGGAAGACGTCCACGGCGGGAGAGTGGAAATTTACTGCACAACAGCATCTATTTGGAACGGAAGTCCCCGGTGAAGGACGGTTTGTATATTTAGTACTGCTCTCACTCCATTCTGTCTTGTCTTATCCATGCTCCACTGAGACGTTGAATAAATAAGGCGTCTCTGTGCGCGACCTATTTCCATTACACCTTGTTGTATTTCACAATCACGCAGTCCTGTATGTACTTGTTCATTTGTACATTCTGTATTAGACTTCTTGCGCCCGACCACTGTGAAGAACGATGACTACTTTATCGTGACCCATCCGTTTCGATGTGTGAACCATAGAACTACATTCATTATCACTGCCCTAGACCCTTGACGTCATCGATGGGTGAGAAGACTGACCACACCACTCATGGTCGGGTTCTAAGAACCTGGGAAATTCTCAACACTAGGCCCTTCCGATGAATCACCACCACCGGAAGTCACCTGTGACATGGCTCACGATATTGTTTATAACGCCCTGGAAGGGAGTTCGTATTCTGAGCTGCGTATAACAGTCGCGTAGGCAGCTGAAAAGTGTGAATCAGGGACAAATCTGATGGTATTATGGTAACGAACGAATCAACCTTCTTCAACCTTTCGAAGCGACTGGGTCGTGACCGCCTGTTTCTTGTTCAAGCCAGCAATGTGCGGTGTGAGAGTCTCAAAATCTAATAAGAGAAATATGGGTTTTGCGAGGTTCAAATGCTGAGCGTTAAACGGATTTTTTTTACCGGCTTTGCAGCTTCGGACAAATAGGGAGATCTGCGAGGCTTTCGAGTGACCGTTGGGCTTGGAAATTGAGGATATAGCGAGGCGCATCAATTCTCCAGTGAGGTCACACGTGCCGAGAACATAATCCGACAACGGCAGTGGAAACAGCTGAACCGAGTCGACGTTATCATCAACGAATGTGTGCGGTGAAACTTAAAAAAATGGTAAAGGCGCGACCCACGGGCTGACCAATATCATCATGACACAAGTTTGCTTGAACTTGTTCATAAGACACGAGTTTACCATATTCAATGTAATGAACGAAGCTCAAAGCTTCGATGTACTCTTGAAGTCCACCAGATATGTGTTTGGCATAACGCCAGAAGCGAGGTCCATCAAGCTCGTGGGTAATGTTCTTCAGCACGGCACGAACTTCAGCCAACTTCTTCTTCGCCTCAGCGGCCGCGCGGAGGGAAAGGACGAGATCGTCATCGGACGTCTCGTTCAAAATTCGTTGCAGGAGGAAGATGGCCTTCTTAGAGGCTGCGGATACATCTCGATTGACCTGTTATGTTCAACAAGAAAAGGCAGGCATAGCACATCAAGATAGGGTTACCTTGATGAGCCGTTCTCGCCTATCATTATGCTCATCCAAGTACTCGCGAAATTCCTCAAAGGCAGTCGCGATGGGGGTTGTTAACATGGACGCGGGCACGTGATAATACTCATCCCCACGGCCGTGTGAATTAATTTGTAATGTGAGACGGTCGGTGAGGCCGGTGAGCCGGTAAGGTCCCAGAGTTGTTCCGATGTTTATTGGGGGCCAGGAGTCTTCGTGGTATGGCCAAATCTCCTTTGCTGCCTCCCGACTGTGACAGCTTTGGCTCAACCCCAGCATTAAGAAAGCCCCGGGCTGCCCCAAGCCAAGCCAAAGCCGGGGCTTTTGGGCCAAGCCGAGCCGGGCAAATCACTAAGCATAAATAGGGGCAATAGCTTTATCTTCCTTGCGCGCATCACCCAGGACACCTCACCATGGATGAGAAAACCGCTCTCGAGGCTCTCGAGGCCAACATCGTGGAGGCTTGTGCAAACTATGAGCTCGTACACGGGAGGGACAAGAACTACCGAGCATGCGTGCCCATCGAGCCGAATTACGTTGTGAAATTTGGGGATCGCAGTGCTCTGTGGCCTGAATTCAAAACTCAGTCCTACATCTTCGATTATGCAAAGTCTAATCCTCACCCTGATGCGCCGCGCATTCCCCGGGTGGTGCACTACTTCGGAGACCGCAAGACTTATTATGATTATTTGGTCATGGAGTCCATCACGCTTACGGCCGACCCGCTAGACCTCATCGACCGGACAGCACAAGCTCTCGTATGGCTCTCGAGCGTCCCACCTCCTCCCAACCATGTGATTGGTCCCTTGGGGAACGGTCGCATCCGCCACAAATTCTTTAGGGACGCCGAGGCACCCCTACTTTTCTCAAGCGTCGAGGCCTTACAACGGTACATGTGGAAGGTGCGACCGCTTTCATTTTCTCTTGTTCGCTAACATGCAATCTGGACCAGGCGTACGCGTTGCTCCCTCGCCAGACCCAGCAGCCAGTGCCCCCTGTCGAGACAGTGTCCCCTGTCGAGATAACCCGTGACCGCCTCATGTTCGCCCAGTCCGACATGCACTCCAGCAACTTCGGCGTCGACCAGAACGGGACGACGGTTCTGATGAATTTCGCGCAGGTGGGGCTGTTGCCCGAAACCTTCGTCGCGCATAACATGTTTTCGGAGAAACGCCTCGCCCCTATCGCCATCGCTTTGAGCTTGTCGGATAGTTCCTTTCTCTCGATGGCCGTAATCTCTACGAATTTGTGGATGACGGCCAACCCGAAACTCGGTGCGTCAACTTGTACCCGATATGGGATTTCAGTTAACGTTCGTCATAGGCCTGGACGAGCACGGCAATCTCAATCTCAAGACCGGCAAGGCCGGGGGCAGCAAGCTAGGCGAAAAGGGCGAAAAGGATAGACCAGAGTTTAAAAGTCTCATTTTTGGCTGCATTTTGTGTCCTATTCCTTCTATATTTCAAAACAGCTCAGGATTGTATCTGTAAATAGTATCACTACTATTACATGTTTCTAGATACTTGAAATATGAATGTCGAGGCAGGAAAAGGTGAGACACAAGGTTAGGGGATTCTCCTTAAAAATGCAGATCCTGCCAACCATATTCTACAAATCCGGCATCCCTGCATCGCACTTCGTGGCTCCCAGTCTATCGGCTTTCATATATAGTCTTGAAGACCTTCCCAGAGTCCGCCGCTTGAAGCTTGAAGCTTGCCCGGTGCTTGATATGCCTGACGCGACGCCATGTACAACCCTCGCTTCACGCATGAGCACAAACCACGACTGCAGGGAGGCACCGGATACGGAAGATGATGCATAGGTTGTGACAGGGGTTAGTAGCAGGCACTGTCCATTATGATATCATCTGCTATGACTGCGACTCTGGAGTTACGCCGCCTTCAGCTTGAAGTTCGTGGGACATCTCGAGCCTGAGGACATTGTGTCATTGCCTCTACTAGTATATCGCCAGTTTCAAGCCCCTCACAGCCTGAGGTTACTACTCTTGTAGCAAACATAGAGAGAGGGCAGGACAATAAAGGGAGCAGGCGTGAGTGAGTGCGTCTCCAAGTACGATTGTGCACATGAGTGATTGTGGCATGTCAGTACACAGCGGGTGCGGGTACACCAGGAGCACTGGCGACCGGATCTAGCGGTCCGCGGTTCCCGCGTGATTGCCTTAACCGTCTGTCCGATTCCGCGGTAAGTTACCTCTCTCACCATGTCTTTCGCGCCTAAGCCAGGATGTCCCATGTGCGGCATCGTTGCACGAGCTCAGCGTGAACACAGTAATCTTAACTCGCCCATCTCACTGTCGCCCCCGTCGGCTTCCCAACCGCACGTCCTCTGGCGCGACGACAACTTTACTATCTACCATGAAAAGACGAACCCGGTGTCGAGCAAGGGACACATAGTCATAGCTTTCAAGTTGGTTGCCGTAACCTTTTAACTTCATTTGTGCTCTTGCTCACAAATAGACGATCAGTCTACACGTTCCGTCTATTTACACGCTCGTGCGTCAATCATTTAGCCTCGTAAAATGGACAGTTTCTTTGACATATTGCACTTTGTTCTAGTCATCGAGCGATCTTCCTCTCCTCTCCTTCATCCGTGACATAGCTACCAAGTTACTTTCGTCTATCCTTACACCGGAGACGTCCCTCGCCTCATCGCCCCCTCCTACACCACTGACTCCTGCATCGGAAACTCCACTTACTCGTCCATCTAATTTCCGCATAGGTTTTATTACCCCTCCCTTTCGAGACTTGCGGATACCCGTCACGGATCACCTGCATGCACATGCATTTATTACTCCTGCCGACCAGTTGGGTTGGTTCCGCGGTATTGCGTACGGTGCCCTTGCTTGGTATGATATTGACGACCTAATTGCCGAAATTCGGTAAGTGCGGACTCGGACCCCTTGGCTAACAATGACGCCACTGATCATCTTGCCAACTCTGACCTTCTGCATAACGCCCAATAGTGAGTCAGTGTCGAACAACCGCGTCAAATCCGGACATGAAAACCGACAAAATGCTCCTATAAACCTCGTTCCAGACGCAGGAGCAAGAGCTGGTACTGCCAGTGGACGCGAGACAACGGAGTCATCACTTGCTTTGGCTGATATAGAGGAAGGACAGCGAAATCCCGTTGGCTCTCGCATTCCCTCCACCACCTTGTCGTCACCTCCCCTTGCAACTTAAAGGTCTCAAGCATCATCATTATAACTCTAAATACCAGCCCTCTCTTCTATATCTCGTTGTGGTGCGATGTTACATTTATAATCGCATGTTTAGCATCAAAGGACTTCTGAACAATATGGGATGGATCCGTGTGATTCATTGTGAGCTCTGGGGACGTAATAGGTTCTGTGATAACATCTATGCATCTACAAGTACCCGACACAGATGAGAGTTCTGATGGAATGAGAGGAAAAGGCCGCTCACAATATGACGAGCCTGTTAGCAACGTAGATAGCGCCGCAAGCTGATCCTCAGTGAACCGCTTGGAATCCTCGTGCCAAGTATCCTGATGCGTCTTTTTGAAATTACTCGCACATTTCTGAACTGTTAGTGCAATCGGTATCTGCATTAAGACAAGTCATCAGCAAGACGAAAAAGAACAAGTGAGGAGGAGAGGAAACAGACGGGATCATAGGCATGCTCTGCAAGTACATTTGCAAGCAAATCAGGCATCCAACGCTCAACAGTATACGGATAACTATCTACGAGGGCACAGATACCGAGAATTGCAGCGTGACGCTGGCGGATAGCAGCATTATAGACCGGCGATTGTCGGCTAGGGAGGGGTGAACGACGTAGAAGTTTGACAAAACGGTCCTGCAGAATGGTCAAGTCACTTCCTAAGAAGGTCAAATTGGGAGCTGCACCTTCAGTGTCAGTTGGCTACGGCGTGGGGAGAGACGGAGGACTCCAGATAGGGTCCTAACACACAATGAGACAGGCACATGGGGATTGCGGTGAACGCACGTAGCGGCCATTTCGCGGACTTCAACTACCTCGTCATCAAGACATTTGCATAGCACCTAAGCGAGTCGTCAGTGCTATGCTGTATCTAGAAGGTTATCTTTGACCAACCTCAAGTATCTCCGTGATTCTGACATCACTCAATAGAGGTACTTGTCGGAAGTAGAATACTGGAAGGATCATTGTCACGTGTAAGCACAAAACCAAACAAATCGTACAAACCTTGCACCAAAGGCAGAGCTTGTACTCGGACCTTCCATGACTACAGATAGGATAAGAGCGATGTTCCGAAACTGACGTGAGACGGCCGAACCGGAGAATTTAGAATGGTATCAAAGATAGCGCTCAAAATTGGTCCGATGAGTGGACGTGGCGGAGTCACTCCACACATCCGGACGAGAAGCAAGCGCGCTCTTGACAAGAGCTCGTCATTGTCATTCACTAGAAGAAAGGCATAATCAGATTCGAGCCCCACCAGTGGTTCCTGCACGGGATACCTTCAGTAAACCGAAATATTTCAGGCTGTGATGAGGGATAAGTTGTAGTAGACAAAGGCAGATACAAGATCTCTGCATACCATGAGCGGTAGAATATAGTCGAACGCCGCTATCGCATTTATATCGTGCAACGTTTGGAATAACCATCGACATATTGTAGTCGCCACTCTGCTCACATTTGTTAACAAGAATGTCTGGAGGCGAACGGGAAGACTGACTTGTCATATGTGGATTGGAATGCACGGGACCCTGGCAGTCGCTCCGCACGCCATTCTGAAAATTGCTGCACCAGTTCCTGTACTCGCACACGGTGGTAGGTTCCTCGCATGCCTACTATATCGAAGTCAATAGATGCTGTCCGACATTCACGCACAAAGTTCTCGGCAGCAGGAATCGACGATTTCGGTTGACGCTATTGCTAAGTGAGCATGATGCTCGGGGATGCGTAGGTTCACCCACCTTGATTTTACTCGCGAAGGCAAGAAGCTCACTAATATACGCGCGGACCTTAGGACATTAATACAGAGTATTAATGTCACTTAATATTGGTTATAATCAGCTGACTCGCCTCGTCGTGCTCGCTAGATAGCTCGGCCCACACACGGTCAATTGCTTGATCCACCCAGGGGGAGAATTTCCAGTTTTGCTCTTCATAAAAGGCCCGGAAAAAGCACAAGGCTTTGACAGCATTGAGGGAAGACTCGCCGTTATAGTCAGTAGAATAGAACTCCTGAACAAGGTAGTCAACGAGGGCCTGGTATCGGCGAGGGTCTCGTTTGTGGAATAGATACTACTATCCATCAGAAACAGAGCAGGAAGGGAAGCTCAGGTAACCTACTTCCAAGAACGACATCCATATAGGTAATGTATCGGTCTTGATCCTGCTACCCAATGTGGTCTTGAGTAATGGCATGGCCCAGTTCCATAGCTCTTTCTGACTTTGCGTCGGCCAATGCTTGACCCCTGTGTCCTGTTAGATGGCTGTCCTTGACAACAAGTCTACCTTACCGTTCAACAACCCTGCCAAAAACTCAGCGGCTCCCCTCTGCTTGTTCTGGTCAGGATTCTGGATCAACTCCTCTATCAAAGTTTGGAGAGGGGAAAATGGCTCGTCCTCTAACAACTGAACTGATGCATTGAAGTTAGGTGGTTGCGGGTCGCACTCTGAATCTAGGTTGACTTACCTATCGACTTGATCAAGGCGACATTGTCCGAAGACACCACTTCTGAGTGTGTTTCAGAACTGAAGTGTATGGACAAATTTTTCCAGAAAGATGGGTCTCTCGCAGCATCGCTTACGACAGAGACAGCTGCTTGGCTGTCCGAATCCCATGGTATCAATGATGGCTTTGAGACATGAGGGCAGGCGTAAGTAGTGATTGATTTTTGCCAGGCAAGCCATCCGCTATTGACATCTTCAATGAGGATGCTGGAGTAGGGTATATCACTCGATTGACGCGCATTGGTTTAGAAATATAGCTTACGTATTTGATCCAGCTTTTACGAGGTCAACGGGTACTTGGAATTGAGCAAGAAATTCGCGTGTGAAATCATGGGACGGCTCCCCGATTGCCATCGACTGCTTGAGTGGATTATTATTTCGCTCAAAGATGAGATCGATAGGTCCGTGAGCGAACGTCCGTAGCTTCATATAACGGATTGCCTTCATCATAGCTCTTTGAGAGTACTAGAAGGAAGCCAGTCAGAGGCCCTGGACTGACCACGTAGATCTCACTTACGTATCGCTATACAGTAGAATTAATGGAGGTTGTACATTCCAGACAAGGCAGCTGGGAAACACATACCACAGACGGGTGATTGTCATAACACTTCTCGAGAAAATACTTCATGAGGGCCGCAGATGTTGGCGAATCTTTCCTAACCAAAGTCCGTAGGCACCGAGTAGCGAAGATGGCATAGCGCCAGTGGGTGGACTTCGCCTGAGCGATTTCGAGGACAAGCAAAGTCTGACACTTTTATCAGTATAATAACCTCATGAAAGGAATATCTGCAGACCGTTTCCCTGACTCGCTCTTCGCTTAATTGAATTCGGCTCATTCGACCCTCTCTGCAACGCGTCACTAGCAACTTATCGTCTATGCCGAATGACAACATGGACTGAAATTTAGCCAATACCCTGTCTAGGAGGGGGTAGTTGACGTCATAGACGAGGAAATTTGGTTCAACGAAGCTATTCAGGCCTGTAACAGTGGTGAGGCATGGTCCCCAAGGGAAAAGGAATTAGTACATACCATTTTCGCAAACGGACAAAACAGCACCCTGTATGGATGGCTAGTATGCTCGATTAGAGTGTTGTAGAATCCAGTCCCAAAGGAGGTGCACCTTCTCATTAGCCTGACATCCAAATAGCATCTTGACTAGATCTGGGGCCAATGTAGGTTCTGATCGAACATTTAAACACCATTTCCACAATCCAGTGAGCACTGAAGACTTGCCAGCCATCGCATACTTGACTGAACAACGTATAAATGCCCACACTAAACACTTTCTTGATAGCAATACACTCACCAAACGCGCTAGAATTCAGCGTCCACAAGGCCCCTTTCATCCGATCATCTTCTGTTCCAGGTTCCAACGCCGCATATATCCGGGGAAGACATCGCTTGCGAATTCCATCGTAGGCCTTTAAGAGAAAGTCAGTAGTATCAGTGAGTCGTTTCGAAAATAGCCATACATACTCCGCAGAGAGAGTCCAGCAACGACTGACTAGACCTATGGACAACCGTTAGTGTGACTCACAATCATTGGTTCATACTATAACCGTACTCTCGAACTACGGATGATTAGCACCCACTAGAGGCCTCAACACGACATGACACTCACCAGTGGCATAGTGCCAAAGTGCCCATTCTGCAACATCATCGATAAGATGGTCAACTGCGGGTGTACGTATCCTTTCGGTGGTGTTCCACCTTAGCCGAGCTGCGTGATACAATCTGTTTGGGAAAGATATAACCTCAGAAGGAATTTCTTTATTTTTTATACTCACCGTGCACGCCTTATAAAGACCGCTCTTGGCCACTCCTTTTGTCGTGTATATTGTCGAGCATAATTCAACTCCGACCCGTACCTATCCAACTGAACGTAATAGCTGGACAGGTCTTAGCAATCGGGGAGCGGGGCGAGTAGGAATATATCCAACCTGTCTTTGCTGTCGCCATAGTCCAGTAAATAGGTACGAATGGATTGTAACTAGAGGATCAACTGAGAATGAAAGTCTAGTGACAGCCCGTATGCGACTCACCAAAGAGTGGACGGCATCTACAGTGTTTTCCTCCCCTTGTTGGCGTAACGACACAGATGCCTCGTGCAGAAACTTTCCGAAACGTTGTTGCAGGGCTGTATAGTACTGAGCACGCGCATCTTGAGGATCCGTGATAGCGAAACCCGAATTGAGAGGCTCTATGGATGCTATCATTTCTGGAATCTCGTTCCTGTTCTAAAGTGAGAGCGGGTCACAGAGCAGGAAACAGAATCTACAGGATATCGCTTGTCTCTAGATTGTATTGTTGGTCCTCCTTATTGAAGTCCTCCTTGACTAACGTGGGCGTCCCTGAAAATGCATTGCGGACAAAGCTCAGGTACCTAATCGAATCCCATGTTGATGGCACATCGGACTCGAAAGTCTGCTGTTACTGACCGACAGAAGTCATTTCGCCATAGATTATCTCTGGGGATATCTATAACGTGGAAGAAAAAAAAAAGTCAATTATATCCATGCATGGCGGCCATAAGACGTACCTGGTTCTAAAAGAGCTTCCAACCTTGCCAATGTTGGCTCAACAACTTCTTGGAATATCTCCAAAGCAAAAGCTAGCTCCTCTCCGTCTGGAACGTGCCAGGTAACCTATCACAAATCATATCTCAGGCTATGGCCAGTGGCATGCATACTTACTGTGACATCCTCAGCCGTATACAGTCTTCCCCAGTATTTGTGGTGGTTGAAACGAAACTCTGGATAGATGTCCAATTACAATATATTCTTAGCTTAGACAAGCAGTGCCCACCTTCGCTGTCCCATTCATCACAGTTCACAAATTTATCCTCTAGTGGGTACGTATGCGTCAATGTCAGTAGCAGGCTGGAGAGAAGTTTGCCGCTCCAGGAAAACCCCCGTTTGGAGAACGTCTTGTCACGAAGACGCTTCAATAGAGGAATGAAGTGATCCTTGTGCTTCAAGATCTACCTCAGGTGCGTTAACCTCTGTCGCATCTGAGGATCTGCTAGACGTACTGCCTTGCCATCACTAATATCATGGTTAGAAATTAAGTTTACACCCCGATTCGAAGACCTACTTGAACATGGCACCTCGTAAGATTGCTAGATCTGAACACGTATGTCAATTAAAAGAATGTCAAGTCAAGTCCTTTCCGTACTCCAATGGAATGTCGCATCGGAAGGCAACGGCGTTGACAAGGTAGACGTTGTTCGGGTTGAGCTTGCTCCATTCTCGAGCTCTACCTCGATATTATGTATGCAAAACGGAACAAATTTAGCCAACGTTTTTGCCGGATTTGCATTCGCAACACATTCCACAAGCTGGTGAACGGCTCGGACCGCATTCGTGCGAACGTTAGTGCTGGCATAATCGAAGATCATATTGAGCACGAGATCGAAGAGAGAGTCTGACAAATGGATGCAAATTTGACTGCAGGCATTTGTAACGGCATCTACTAATTGTACTGAGACCAAAGGGGTGTCTCAGTCAACACGCGAGAGAACATATGATATAACTAACCTTCGGTTGCACCACCGGCTTCCTCGGGTAGATTGTCGAAGAGTAGGATAACTCTTCGAATAAAGCTGGCGATCCAATCTGGAAAATATGCCGTCGACTCCCGTAGTAAGGCGTCTTCTTCCTCCCTGGACAGCAAAGGGTAATTATCCGACTCAGGCTCAATGGGGTCATCACCTAATGTAATGGAAAATCCATTCGGGCTATCAACGTTCAAAGGCGTGCTGGAATCAACATCGGCAGACATGGTGATGCTTCTTGATGTCAAATCTCCGAACTTGATGTACTGGGAAATTTCTATAAGAAAGGTGGTCGTGCAGAGCTGTGCGGTCTCTGTTAAGATGCGTAATCTTAAAGCTCAAAGCATTTCATACCGTCTTAGATGGGTCGTTCTGTCACAGCGTCAGCATATCGTACCGTAGTTTTTTCGGCTACGTACAAGATCAATGCCCGGTATTAATAACTGCAGAATAGGGAGAAGGTGCTTTGCTCCCGGGTAATAGACCTCTCTGGATACGAGTGCCGGGGCGATGGCACCCAAGGCCTTAATTACGGCAATAGTACGTTCTGTCTATTCTCAGAGTTTTGAGAACGCTTGCTGCTATTATTAAATAAGGTACTTGCCTCGACCAAAGCTTCGAGTGAAGGCACTGCTCTCTCTAATATTGGATAGAGTATGAGGTCGGGTTCCATAAGACTCATCCACTTCAGACAGCTAGAAATATTATTGGCCGTGGTTGTATCCTCGGAGAACATTGCTAGTAGCGCAACAGTCCGAAAGCTCTTCACAAGCTCGCGTTTCATTGGTCGCGTTAGACGGCGATGCTGAGAAATAAATGAGGGGTGCGTCAACCAAATTTGATAGAGGACATCAGCAAACCATTGGGGTTTTGCAATCAGAACGATCCTCTTCGTGCCACCCTGCGGATTAACGATAAGCTGCGAGCTTAGGCAGAGAAAGGGAAGTTACGTTTCTTGAACTCATATGCAACGTATTTGATGAACGCAGACAACTGCGTGCAGGCACATCAGCACGTAGCTCACTCGGTCCCTCCCGTGAAAAAAGGAATCTCGACGTGGTAAATAAAGCATAAGACATACATCAGCAGTCCATGCTCCCGAATTCGAGGGGTGGAAAAAGCTTTCGGTAGAAGCGATTAGCTTGACCAGGGAGTCCAGAGCTTTGGAACCCCCAATATAGCTTTTGAGACCCAGTAAAGGGAGCTTGCCTAAAGACGCCGCTAGGTAGTCACCTACAGAGGTATTCTGGTGCCGAGGGGTGCTCATGCCGGATGTGAAGGGTGTCCCAAGAGGAGTGGGAGCACTAGATGGCGCAGTAGTAGGTCCATCCGGAGCCATGGAATACACAATGATTCGCGCCAACGAAGCTTTTGGTAGTCAGAACCCCGCAGTATGTACTAGCTGAAACTGACTAACCAATCCGCCAAGTGGGCTTCGGAAGGCGACCGATTTCGAAGCTGGCCTGACTATCTGCAGACGGACCCGTGGTAAGAGATCCCGAGTCCGCAAGTGGAATTTCTATATGTGGACGCCTTCGGTGAAAAGCTCGTAGAATGGCATTTAGGGAGACACTGACCCAAAGACGCCAAGCACTTGCACATAATGAAATGCCAATCGTAATCAGTAAAAATACCGACATCTTTGTAAATTCCAGTCCAGGGGCCGGCACTATTGAGGTCGTTCTTGGCCCAATTCGGTCTGCCTTCATTCTCCGACCTTGCATCATCAGGTAACTCGTCGATTGCTTTGGGGTCACTGATCTTGGGGTCTAGATGCATTTCCGATAACTGAGCTAGGAACTGAAGCATGCGCTCATCGAAAATGTATGAATTGACAGACTCCCATAAGCGGAAAAGCATAGGCAAATAGGCTTGTGGATGGCTTTGAGGCAGAAATGTCAGCATGAAAAATTGCGACGATAAGAGACTCTGAAATCAAAAATTTAGTACAGAATGATCTACAGAGGCGCTTGCTACAGTGGAACCCAAACATACATTCAGATCAGTCCCATTTATCAATGGTACAAGTGTTTCAAGCATTTGGTCAATAGCCGCGGGGTGGAAAAACCTCTGCACAATGCCTGCGATTGCCCCCATATAGTAGGACATTTGACTTGTGCAGCTTCCTAGTCAGTAAGGAAGTGCAAATTGAGTTATGGACATCACACAAACCTGACTTCAAACTGGCGCCTAGTCAGAAATAAGTCATGTCTCAGGATATCGAATAGAGGTAACCAAGGAAGCCTGATATCCCTGATACTTAGTTTATTCTTGGATCTTGTGAGGTTTTCCAAGGCCTCAGAGCAAGTGGCGATGATATGGAGCGGCATTCCAGGCATGGTGCACATGCTATAATACAGGTCTACTAGAAGAATACGCTTCTCTTTTGGAATAGGATACTTCAAGTATGACCAACTAGCGAATGATTTGAGTTTCAGACACAGGCGAGAGTATCGCGGAGCGCACTAGGTCAACATGCTATCCCACTGTAGGAAACCAGGGTCATAGTCTCTAGCTTGGACAGCTTGGACAATACGCATGCATATAAAGTCAAGGATTCCTTGTATCTTTGAATTGGATTCGATGGAATAGGGCAGTGCCCTTGCATACGACTTGAGTTTGAGCAAGTAACGATCAGAGGCGTGATCTATGTCATGCTCTATGAACGGAGGTCCCGGATCATGCGAAGTCGAGGAAGCCCCGTTTGGAGTCATTTCGGAAAAATGGGTCGATTGTGAAGGATGTTAAGATTGGGAAAAAAGTAAAGAAGAGTCGAAGTACTGTGTTGCTAATAGCCCCCAGACTCGGATTATGAAATCAACGGAAGCCCAACAGCCTGGGCGCTGCATTGAGACGTATCACAAAACTCGAATTTCCGATTTCCGAATTACGGAATGACCGCCGCCCCACCAGCCTGAGCTACCCGCTGCAACTCCTGCAGTGCGCTTGTCCTCACCATTGTCCATACCTCATCACGCTGCGCTCGAATATCACCCAAGCTTTCCCTGATTTCCTCTAAGCGCTCCACATACTCCCGGACATCGTCTTGAAGCTCGCGTAACGTCGAGAGTGATTTTTCAAGGTTCTCCCGTTGCGTTTCCGGGTGAACAAAGTGGGAAGGATCAAAGACCGGTGAACCCCCATTTGGGTAGGACACTATAAACAGCTTTTGTGTTGGTGGAGTGAGGTCTGGTGCTCGTGCAAGCCTCCTTTCTTTATCGCCTTCTCCATTTGCATCTTCGCTCTCATCCTCTCGCTTTGGGATGACTGCATCTTTGAGGTGAACCCGATCGGGATCTTTCGAGAGAACTTCCCAAAGCCTGCCGAATGCACGTTTCATGCCCGCCTCTCCTTCGATCAGCCCATTTGTGGCACGCTCCAAGTCTTCTAACATCAGAGAACGAAAAGAGTGCGTAACTCCTTTATCCATCACGAAGGATGTATAGTTGAGGTGCTGAGTTGGAAGTGTCACATAAGGTGCGATAAGAGGGGGAGAGGGTGACCGTAGATGGGGTAATACGGGTGGTGATGGAGAACGGTTGTCGGGGGGGAGCAAAGATTTGACTCGCTTTCGAGCCCGTTCATCTGCCTAAAACAAGCCTTCAGTCGTTGGAAACTGGAAAGGAGTGCCAAAGCGCACCTCCCACTCCTCCATACCGGGACCCCATGCAGCTAACTTTCCCTTTCGAAGCCACCTAGCACCTTTGGCTGTCTTCTTACCCCAGTTTCCCTTAGCCACATCAATAGACTCTTCTTCGTCACTAGACGTGCCTTCTAAAGAGGGGTGGTACCAGGAGTTGTTATCCCTTGTAGGGGCAGGGAAGCTGTTTGAGTAGCTAAATCAGATTCGGGAACAAATCTTGTGAATTGCCTTACTTCAACAAGTCACGCTCTTCAAGCGCAGGTCGTTTGTGAGACGAGAGATACGGGGTGTGTGGGTGACTGGTAGAAGGGCGAGATGATGGCCGACTGATAGTCGGAAGGTTTTGCGGATGGTCCGTAGCCATATTGATCGACATCTCGATGATTTGGTTTTACTTTGGACCTCGCTCCCCTCATATCGCGCCTATCGCGCCGTCATTTCCGAGGCAGTACGATCACGTGGAACGATGCTGTCCAGTCACGTGGCATACGGAAAACAAGTTTACCATCCATGTACGTTTCGTCTTTTCTTCACGTCCGTAGCCACAGCCAGGACGTTAAGGGACTCATGAGGTTGTTGGAGTATGGGCCCAAGAGCGTCGTCGCTCTTTAGACCACTGTCACAATTTACATGTCCAAACGCAATTATTGGTCGACGTGCAGCAGCACAAGTGAGAAGTTAACCAAGCTTGTGCCTCTTACACTCATACAGCCCAATTGCAAGAAGAGCACTCGGTTTCATAAGCCAGGCGCGTCATTCGTGTGAACGACTCAAGCATCAAGTTGTTGTGATACAACACCCTTCACTAAAGCTATTTCCCCAGGCGAAACTCTGCCCTTGAGTATTCATCCAAAGCCCTACGGAAGTCACTTTCACTGAGTATCATCCATGTCTTGGTACGGCGACATAGCTTAGCTGTCAGCCAGTGATCTCGGAATCCGATAAACCCATTGTGACTGGGGTATGGATTAAGTCAACGTCAAAGCATCAAAAAACAATAAGAGCTCACTAAATTTCGGTCAATCTAATTTGCCATGGCGGAAACGAGTACAACTCCAGGGGTGGGGACTGCCGTCTTGGAGCTGTTACATTATGTACAATTATGAGGTCTGGTGGCTTATATCCGGAGTCCCCTAGAGTGAACAAGCACCATAAGCAGAGACAACATACCACTAGTCCTATACCGCACCTTCAAGAATTCCCTGCAAGTCGGCTATAGAGATTTTAAAATGTCCCGCATCGCTATCTATAGGAACAGCATTCCTATGCTGTTCATGCGCTGCAGTGCGAAGAAGGCTGTCTGCGACAGCAGCAATGGTAGGTTTGCCACTGTCACGAGACACTATGTGGAGAGTAAATGTTTCAGAACTTGATGTTCCATAATTTCCTGTAATTCGGTTCAGCTGTAGAATGGAGTCGTGGTCTTTCCGTTGGACTCACGGAGACGCTGAATCCCACCCCTGTTACGGCCCGATTTTCTTCGTCTCTCTGGCGTATCTCCCGTGCAAAGTGTTCTTACGAATACTTTTCCTTTGTAACTGCATCCGTCCGAAACGTCAGAATCATCCGACATGGGGGGTGTGAGAGGGAAGACCACGTCCTCCAGGGAGAGCTGGTTTTCTGTGGGAGGAAGAGATTTCTCCAGGTGTTCACTAACAGTGTCGAATGCTTCAAGCAAAATACCTGCGTGAATCATTGAGATTACTGGAAACCGTCAAGGCCATGACACTGACCCTGGCGGTCATACACGGAAAGACAGCGAATGCCTGCCGCTCGACAGCATGCTATCGCTTTCTCTGTGCACCTCAGGAAAGCTTCCTGCGCGTCCGAAGTGCACAGATCTGGTTCTTGAGAAGCGAGGACCAGAGCAATATGAGAAGGGATCTTGCTTCTTGCCGCGGTCAGTGGCCTAGGAGCGGGTCGAATGTGACGACTGCGGATGGACAACAACGCGAGGAACAGAGAATATAAGAAGTGGAGAATCCGAAGGGCAAGCCGTACTGTCAAGGCCATGGCCAACTTTTGTGCAAGAGTGTAGGAATTGAATTACGAGACCGATGGCTTCTATAGTGAAACTGGAGCGAGCATTGTCCGGTAAACGGAATGGATGACGCGACGTGGCAAAGGTTATCCGCCACTGTACGCCACTCAATCGAATTGAAATTACAAAATATTCTCACTCTTTCACTGTTCGGTACTGTACATGGATGTTTATATCTCACATGTGAATCAAGTAAGGTATGGTATTCAGTATTCAAGTTAATCCCGGAGCCTGCTGAATTCCCTTTTTTATTTTCAGCAATATTGCCGTCTTCCAATTGTCCAGCTTCGTGATCTGGTCATATTCGTACACTGCGTTTGTGAAGGCTTCCTCGTCACCCTGTTCGAGGGCTTCGAGGAGTGCGAGGATAAACTTTGCTTCACGTGTGGAGGAAAAGGTAGTATCCATCTGTCCGTAACGCGACAGGTTTCGCCGGGCACTCACGTAGTCCTAATAGAGCATTCGCTGGTAGGATAGACACGATGGAATGACTACGTACCTGCAATGCGAGCGAACAGAGAAGGGCCTTGAGCCAATAATCTTTGACGCTATACTTAGTTAGGGCGGAGGTGAGTGAGTGATTTGCCACTTGGTCATAGCGAGATATGGCAATTTGATACTCCTCCAGTTCGGCATGGAGGTCTGCTGCATCTTTGAAGCAAGCATTAGCAGTACTGAATTATATCCGTGTTTGTGAGGTTCCCAAAGATACTACTAAGGAATGCAACGTACGCAGTGGCATCCTCCTGAGCATACCAGTCACCTGCACGCTCAAAGCTCTCACAAGCACGGCGAAGGTCATTTTGATCTTGAAGATAAATTTGACCAATCTCTTTCTCTCGGTCAGCAGCTTGACGGAAACGACCGGCTTGAGTAAGATGATGGATGGTTTGTGAGAGTGCTTGGATTGCGACTGAATGAAAGGGAACCCTCAGCGATTTATGAGATGCGGATTCAATTAACGCACGATCTGGGAAGCCTCTCTTGTAGGCTTTAGCAGCGTTCCACCAAGCATTAGCAGAATCGTTTGTCTCTTTACACTTTTCTCGACACTCTGCCTCTTTGGAAAAGGCGTCCCCGGCTTCTCTGAAAAGTTTATCTAGTTTGAAAGCATTCGCTGCCTGTTGATACAAGTCCCCTGCTTCTTCGAACTTGGTAGAGGAGGAGGAGAACCAGCCGGTAGAAGAACCGGCCTTCTTATCGGCTTTTTCTAGTAGAACTTGCGCTGGTGACTTTGAAGGCATTGGTAATTGGATGAGGTGAGAGGTACCAAAATGCTGTGCTTATAGTCGCGGATGACGTAATCGAGGCCCTACAGCTTTGCTGAGCCAGTGATCGAGCCTTTCGTATAACCTGACTATGTCCAATCAGCTACGATCCCAAGAAATCTCTCGTCTCTCGGATGCACACCCTAAACCAACACATTTACGGTATCAATATGGTACCGCGGGCTTTAGAACCTTGTGGGTCCACTCTGACCTCGTCAATTCTTATATGCTTAAAAGGTTCATACAGAGGATCTGTCCTTGACTCGGTTCTCTTTCGGGTGGGCATCCTCGCAGGCCTACGGAGCAAGAAATTAGATGGCAAGACCATCGGAGTAATGATTACTGCATCCCATAATCCTGAAGAAGTTCGTGATCGCCCACCCAAGCCGGTGTCCAAGTCATGCTTTCGCTGACCACCCACTGTTTTTGACAGGACAATGGTGTCAAACTTGTTGACCCGCGTGGGGAGATGCTTGAAGCATCTTGGGAGGCACACGCCTCCGCTTTGGCCAACGCAGCCACAACAGATGACCTCGTTGGAGCAATTGTAGCTCTCGTCCGATCTGCAAAGATTGACTTATCAAAGCCAGCCAAGGTCGTGTATGGTCGCGACACACGCCCCTCTGGACCCGCTCTGGTTGCGTCCCTCCGTGATGGTTTGGCGGGAATAGGGGCCGAAGCACGCGACGCTGGGATAGTAACTACTCCCCTCCTTCATTATTTCGTGCGCACCATCAATACCAAGGGTACAAGAGATGCCTACGGCGATGACTCCGAAGATGGCTACTTTGACAAGCTCAGTGGTGCCTTTAAAAGACTGGTAGTAAGTCGTTGTCACATCGGCATTCTCTTCTGGAACGAACGATTGCACAGGCCGGGAAACAACCTATTCCGCCGTTGATCGTAGATTGCGCTAATGGCGTCGGTGCAGATGCCGTCAACAAAATCTCACCCCGACTTGGAGACACCCTGAAACTTATACCCCATAACACCGCAACTTCAACCCCAGGCGCTCTCAACAATTCATGTGGCGCCGACTATGTAAAAACCTCGCAGAAGCTACCACCCTCCCTGTCAAGTCATCTTAAAATCGGCCAGAGAGGCTGCAGCCTTGATGGCGATGCGGACAGATTGATGTATTTCTACATTGACGAGCGGAACCAATTTCGGATGTTGGACGGAGATAAAATCGCGGCTCTCGTTGCAGGGTTCATTGTTGACCTGGTCAAAACTGCCGGTCTTGATTCTGACATCAAAGTAGGCGTCGTTCAAACAGCTTATGCAAACGGAAGCTCCACAAAATACCTGGCTGAGGTGATGGATTTTCATTATAGAACATAGACATTGTCTTATCTCTTGTATCAGCGACTTCCGGTACGTTGCGTACCCACAGGTGTGAAACACCTTCACCATGCTGCCGAGAGGTTCGACGTCGGCGTGTATTTCGAAGCGAACGGGCACGGGACAGTCCTCTTCTCGTCTGGAACGCTCGAGACCCTTAATTCCCACGAACCAACTACCCCGGCTCAATCGACCGCATTGAACCATCTGCGAAACCTTACGCAGTTAATCAATCAGACTGTCGGTGATGCTATCTCGGATTTGCTGCTTGTCGAAGTAGTGCTCGCTCATCGGTCATATTCTGGCCTCGAATGGGATTCGCTTTATGTCGACTTGCCCAACAGACTAGTCAAAGTCGTAGTCGAAGATAGACACGCCTTTCAGACCGAGGATTCCGAGCGTCATTTGGTGAGCCCGAAAGGATTGCAGAACAAAATCGATGACCTGGTGAGGCGTTACGATGGAGGACGCTCCTTCGTACGACCTAGCGGAACGGAAGATGTAGTTCGGGTATATGCTGAGGCTGCCATTAAGTCTCAAGCGGATGGTACGTGGTGCTTCCTAACAATTGGTGGGATCGTACTTGCACTAATACGAGAGCAGAACTCGCTTTTCGTGTAGCCGGTCTAGTCTACGACGAGGTTGGGGGTGACCCTGCATCCCGCCCAAAGGAGTTCCTTTGAAGTAAGAACAATTACGAATGTAGGAATACGTTGTATATCATTCAATAAGGACGTAGCTGGAGCTGCTGACCATTGTGATGTTGAATGATGTAGTTAGGTCAGCAAAGCCTAAATACTTTAATCGCACCAGTATTACATGCCACGTCGCGTCAGAATGACTCAATTGATGTCTAGGTGTCGCCAGAGTGAACCCTTCCGTTATTTTTCTGATTACTTCGTATCACATTCAAGGCTTGGTCGAATTTCAGTATAATGTGCCGCCTCCTCATTTACAAAGGTACATCACCCGTTCAGCTCTCCCACGTAGGTGCTTTGCTCAACTCGTCACCAATGAACAAGCCGATATCTGACCCATCACTGGACCGTAGCTTCTCACGAGACCCGCCCATTCAATCATTAACCAGGCCTTTGACTCCCGGCTGAGAGTAGATTTGCGTAGACCTATCAACGGAGACGGGTTTGGCGTAGGTGCGTTTCTAAACTTCCTTATATCAACATCAAGTCGTAAGCACTTTCAACCAGGCTGGTACGATTCTACGTATGATGAAGAACTTGGGAACCAACCCTGCATCTTTACCTCCGTAACTCCGGTAAATCGCTTCGTCATGGACCTCTTAGCTCCGCGTGCTTATCGAGGAACTGAAAGGCCTGGAATAACGTGAATCTAATACGCCTTGCTGAGAAGATTAAATCTCCCTTGGTTTTGTCCGTTCCTCCCAGTCATCCTTTACTTCCCATTGCCTAAAATGATAAGGCCAGCGCTCACGTCCGCGCGACGACCGCAGGTTCCTTATCCTTGGACAACTGCCACCCATTTGTTCATGGGAAGATCATGGTTCGCTATTGCCGCGATCTTTGCCCACTTTGGTTGATTTCGTTCCCAGTTTATGCACAATGGTGGCATCGAGCATTTCTCTAAATTCAAGCGGCCATTGCAGCAGCAACTGTCTGATGAGGTATTCAATGTCGTGAATGGCAACACAGATTCCGAATGGTCGTTTGCGTTATTCTTATCAAAGGTATCCATCACGGCTTTGATGTTGATCAACGGCACCTCATGCTATGTGCACCACAGCTACGAAATCCCAATGCTCAATCCTTCACGCACGTCGAACTTCAGAAGGCAATGCTCGAGACCATTGCCTCTCTCAATCAATTTGGGGAAGAGGCCGGCGTAAGCGAGGTATGTGCGCGAAAAAAATATAATTGTTTTCATTCTAAACTGTACAACCACATCACAGCCTAGCTTGATGAATTTCTGTGTCACGGATGGTGTCAGTGTCGTTGCGACACGGTATGTCTCTTCACGGAACGATGCAGCCGCTTCATTAGTTTGTACCCCCTTCCTCTTCCTTGACTTTTAGATCTCACGCGAACTTTCAGTGGTTTTCTTCGGGGACGACCTTCAGTGAATGCGCGGAAGGCGGACATTACAAAATGTCCAAGGCAGACAAACGCGAAAACATAATTATGGTTGGTTCTTAACCCTGGAGTCATCAAGCAACACCTAACAGAAAATTTTTCAGATCGCGAGCGAACCCCTTACTTTTGAGAAAGGTATTTGTCGAATTGCGGGTTACACGACGTGGTTTGCTTACCTTGTTGTGCTTAGCGGACTGGATGGAGATTAAAACGAACCACATGATCGTCGTCACTGAGAAAATGAACGTGTTGCTAATCCCTATTATCGACAAGTTCTATGTGCCACCGTCAGACCCAGCCGCGCAATCTCGTGATATTGACTTGGCTGTCGCCAAAGGATACTACTCGCACCCAAAGCAGCTGCAACAGACAGCATAGGATACCATTTCACACATTTGAATGAGCTGTACCTTTCTTTGTGTAGTTGCAATAAAATCCTAGCACACAGATTATAAACGATCGGGGCCTAAAAATCTCGCGGACTGCCGTGACTGAAAGCCACCAGGCCGCGGTAAGTGCAGGTAAGCGCTGTAAACGACACACCGTCCGAACCTGGGTCCGTGAAAAATGCTTGTGTTGGTATACCATTTCTCTCAATTGCCATGAGCTCTTCGTTCCTATGGGGTGCGCTTTCTAGCACCGCAATGTAAGTCCACCCCTTTCATGACTGTGGGTCCCATCTGAATTCCTAGGGCCAAGGTTATCCAATTTCTTACAGGTTCTCTTGTTTCTTCCATTGACACTGTCCACGCTGTCCAAGCCTGCATTTCTTCTCCTTTCTCTCCTCATCTTCCTCCAATCCCTCCTTCATGGAACTCTGCAACTTCTCTGGGGTTCCTCGATGTTACCGGCATTGCAACTTCCCATCCAACCCTTTCTTCTCCTTGTCTGTTTCAACATATTCTCTCAATCTGTGAACCCACTACTTCTTAGCCTGGCATCGTGGTGGGGGACCATCCTCACCCTCTCTAGCCCTTTCTTCATCATCCTCGAAAGCGTCTCCAGCCTACTTGTGGTACAAAAGTTGGGACAAGTTGGACGGGACATCGTTGGAAAAGGCGAGGTGTATCAGTTTGTCCTTCTGATTGCGTCTGCCGTGGCATACGTAGCATCAGCTTGGTGGATCTTCGCCGTGAGTTAATTCAACTCTTCTCAGACCGCGCTCGCTTTGAACGACCTAAACCGCTCGAGATAGGCTTATCCTGCAGCTGCCATGTCACCCTTGTCAGCCACACTGCTTGGCGCAGCGTTGACAGCGTTCCTTTTCTTGACTTTCATCGGATTCGGTTTGCGACGAACGAACGTCATCGAATCCTCTGGACTGGCTTTGTTCATTGCCTACAACCTCTGGCTATGTGGCTTTGATAAACAATCCTTTTCCGACCCTGCGTCTTCGTAGTACGTTGCAATTTCGTATCGAGTCGCACTACCTCATACTTGGTTCCAGCGCACCTCTACTTTCCAACATAATGCCACATCTTCAAACCCTTGTGAATTTCGTGACTAACACGCTACCAAAGCCTGTCTTGGTCGCTCTCGTGTATCGTCTGACAATCTTACTCGGCGCCGCTCGTGTACTTCCATCTATTGGTGCAGACTCATGGGAGGCTGACTATGGCGTAGATGATGGCTGGGATGGTCGACCGGTGAGTACAGAGCTGGCTCAATAGACAATGTTCTAATTTTCATCAGACATCGAAGCTTACGCATATCCTTTTGACTTACCGTCAGTCAATCCTCGTTACCGTTTATTCGCATCTCCTCCGTAAGTTCCATATGACCTAGAGTTCTCTTGTGCTTTCTGAAGATTGGCTGTTCGTAGTGCTCGACCACTCCTCACAAGTGTGGTGGCGGTGGATGAACATCTTTTTTACGCTTGTGATCTGGAGCATTGAGCTTCTCGTGAGTGATGAAGATGATGCGATTACGAAGGAGTGGAAAGTAGACTAGTGCGTGCAGTGCTGAATTAAAACACGATCAATCGTTGAGGTAGCTTCATTCAATACAGATATTTAAGTTCATATAATGTGTGACTATGGTCATTATGTGTGCTTAGCCTCTCGGGTTGCAACAGATTCGCCTATTCACTTTCTGGCGACGTATCCGTGTCCTTGATTTCTTTGCATTCGTTATTTGAGCGACCCTCCTCGTGCTGATCAACGGCACCGCGCGGACTCCTGTGTCAGGTCTGTTTCGGAAGTTATTTCAATAACCTCTGGTTGATCCGACAAAGACAAGCCTTGTGGCGAATATGTGCCAGACCGCATGTATCCTCGTGGTGTTCCGTGTGGAGAAAGAAGCAAGTCCTCGGTGGTCTGGTGCGTGCTTGGTTTACTTACAATGCGGCAACGTGGCAAGAAAAAGTTCGGCAAGCCAAGTCAACGTGGACTTTATAAAACTTATCCGATTCTGCTGTAATCCATCGATTGTTTGTTTCTATATCGGATCCCCTCGTTTTTTTCTTTCTTCGCCTGCACAGCTGGATAAGGGCTACTTGAAAGAAGGGGAAACACGGTGCAATCGGGACACCCAGTCAAAGCTGGGCGAGAAACTCTGGGATGTATACCTAATGGAGCTGGGCAACTTTTGAAAGAGACAAGGCGAGACAACACTACAGGCAAAAGCAAAGACAAACACCACGCTGCGAGTTGCTCGCATCGCAGTAGGACCGGCAGGAAATGAAAAAAAAAGGAAACAAAAAAAGCGAGGAAACAAGTCTACTGACGTCCAGCGCGATGTTTCGACTTGCGCGCGACCGCAAGTCGACTCTGCTCTCTGCTGCCCTTCTTGGACGACTCTGGGAACTTCGCCCTGATGACCAACGAAAACGGCTTTCCGAGATCCTTGCCGGTCTTCAAATGAAGCTCCAGTCTGGCCTCGAACTCCTTGTGGACCCGATCGGTCTCGTCGCGCTTTTGGTCGGCGACGTCCGCTGTGACGTCGATGCATTCCCCAGGTCGCTTGTCTCTGTAAGGGTAGGCCCCCCCGTTGGCCTTGGACCAACACACACTCGACCTGCTTCCGTCTCACGTCTACCATCTGTAACCCACCTTCCTTTCATGTTCACTTCCTCACCACCATCCTCCTCGCGATTGCCTGCCCATTTCACAGTCCTTCACATGTGCGCTCGCGTCTCCGTCTCGACCACTCCTTCTATCAATGCCCCTGAGCCTCTGACATGCCACCTCGGCCGCGATCCCTTTGCAGTGCCACCTCGGCCACGACTCCGTTATGCTCGGACTGACGCTGCCTCGCGTCGCCTTTGTCTCTAAAGTCTCGTGTGTTCCTGTCCGTTTTGTTTGATTTTAGCTTGCCTCGCGTCTCATTGTTCATTCCCTACCACGATAATCTTCTTTCATCGCCTGCCTTACCTCTACCTCCTTGTCTCTCGGTCTTGCGCTATGATCTCTGTCTATGGTGTATTACTCACGACGCGCGTCGACATTCGTGCCTCTCCATTGGCTCTTCTTACTATCTCTTTGTGATTCTACTTACAGATTTGGCCTTGTGCTTTCATACGACAGGTTTGATCCATTGCGCGCTACTTACATCATATTATACAGTGTCTCTCATGTATAAAAGGTACTCTGATTGCTTGAATGTAAAGCAGCGAACCTTGCCGCGGATCATCCTGGTTTCAGAAGGATATTTTTTCTGGGTGCGCCTCAGCCGTGTCGCAATGCGCTTCTTCTAGTCCTCCCAGTAACTGAAGTAGCGCTAGGGCAGAGTCGACACTTGAGAGTGTCGACGGCCCTTCCGCACCCAGTCGGCCGGGTTATCTACCAGTAGGGCCCGTTACCGCTCCTTCTGTTTCTTGGGGATGTAGAACAAGTCGCCTTCTTCCTGCTCCTCGTGGCCGTCGCTCTCCATGATGTGGGTCTTCAGCACTTGCTCTTGCTGCACCACGCTGCTGTCGTGGTGCGATGATCCCCTGTTATACTCCCCTCAATCCATATCATATGGGTTGAGGGTGGTGTAACAGGAGGACCATATCAACTGGCTTGGCGCAGTACCCCCCGCCAAGACCCGCTGGACACTTGGTCCCTGCAGATACTGGTGGTGAATGTCCTAGGCCATCGTGGCTGCGAGCCTCCCCGCTCCGCAACCCGCCGCCTTCAGAACGGCCATCTTCCTTTGCCCTTCTTGCGTGAGTTTGGTTGATGGCCATTGTCATTGCCTAGATCCGCATGGTCATAGTGTCTTAGCGAGGCCAAGATACCCGGCCTGGCACGCTGCCGAGGTGTTTCCTGGCCGTCTGTGGTTGCTTCGCCTCGCGTTCTCTGTGCAATTGGTATGAAAGTCGTTGAAGACCTTAATATCCACAAGGTTTAGCGGCCAGCCACAAACGCCCCAGTGTCCTCACCCTTCGAACGTTATTGTGTAAGTGCCAGAAAATCAGTTCACTTCTGGGACATTGGCAAACACTGTGGCACACATTCAACTGAATTGAATGTTCAATATTTCACACGATAAATGCACTGACCATCGAGATAACGGGTAAGATCCAGAGAGACCTTGTGTGGCTCAACGGGGGAAGGACGTGACTTACATAGTTTTGGCGTTTTGTCGCGACCATTCAGGTCATAGCTGTGATGGTTCCCTTGCCGAAGGAAGCGAACGTGTCTGGCGTTACACGAGCCACTGTAGCGTCCCTGGAATGCGCGACGCAAGCATGCTATCATGGTGAGATCGAAAGGACACACTACTAATACCCAAGATTAACTGTGGATCTTTCTTGCTAGCATACCATGACCGGCTTGTGGGGAACATGATCGAGCTTCGATCTCCTGCATGTAGATGTACGCACGGTACAATTTTTTTTTTGGAAAGCACTTTTTATTCTCGTAAATAAACTACTGCCAGTTACCGGAAATAATGCACGGTATAGGTGGATGTGTGTGTAAGCACTTGGGCCCCTGGGCCCGGAAAGGGTTCGAAAGAGGCGAGCCCGAGACCGTGACAAACGTCAACGCTTCGACTTGAACGCGTCAACCTGTACGTCCTTACGATACTTACTTTACAATAAACCCATCGAGCGCTGTTGCAGGGCAGAACATGAAGGTCTGCACAGTACAAGCGAATATTTATCTGCTTCCCCGGTCATGAGTTATGATTGCCATTGCAGATGAAGTGATGAACTCGCCGCGCCGCCGATCATAATCCCGCAAGGCTTGAGCGGCTCGATGCTTATTATATAACGTCTGGGGCGTCCTGACCAGTTGCGTGCTCACCCAACATTTGAAGACTCGGAGAACAATCAGACGATGACAAGTCCATCACTGATCCATGCGTTCCATATGAGCCAAGTACACACGACCCTGTCTTGACGTACGATGGTGTTCAGTGATCCAACTCGGCTAGCAGGATTTTTTCGAGCACCCGTGTGGATGTGTGGATAGAAGCGCAGGGTAGTGGAACGCGGATTCTGGGTGCCGGGCCGGTCACCCCCGTTTTCCCGGCCCGCCGTAACTCACTCAAACATCTCGGCGGCCAACTTGAACGGCGTTCAGTTTGGATAGCCTTGAGCGATGCTGCGCTCAATTACGCGGATACCCTCATCTTCTGTGAGGACATTTAGGAGCCTTCCGTCCTCTCTAGTCTCTGCACGCGAGAGAGGGGTTCCCATCGACGTCCATCCTGAGGTCGAACAAGCTCTCGTAGAAAATCGTCCTTTGGTTGCTTTGGAGACAACGATCGTAACACATGGCATGCCATATCCCGTCAACCTAGAGACAGCGAGGTCTGTTGAGCGGCATGTACGCTCTACAGGTGCTATTCCAGCAACCATTGGCGTTATTGGGGGCAGGGTCAAGATCGGCCTCGACTCTGCACAGCTAGAATACTTGGCCGATGTGCGTGCGAGCAGTGGATCAGTGAAGCTCTCTAGGAGAGACATAGCAACCGCAATGGCGCTCAAGAGGGATGGCGGAACCACCTGCAGTGCAACCGTCATATTTGCAGCGCTTGTTGGCATCAAGGTATCGACAGATCTCGCATCGTAATTGATACAAAATATTTGAGCACTGCTTAGGTCTTTGCTACAGGAGGGTCAGTTACGTTTCCCTTCTTGAGTAATTAACATTTTCCGAAGAGTGTCCCTCTAGGTTGGGAGGGGTACATCGCAATGGACAGGACTGTAAGTTGATCCTAATAATGACCACTCGACTGCTCGTGACGCTTCAAAAGCTATGGACATCTCTGCCGACCTTCAGGAGCTCGCAAGGTGTCCAGTGGGCTTGGTGTCCGCTGGGATAAAATCAATACTGGACATCGGAAGGTTAATCTCTTACAGACATCCAATGGACAGATGATGTTAATGAAATAGAACACCTTCAGAACTCTAGAGTACCTGGTACGTTTGTGCGTCTGGGCCACCCTTCCTCTCTTATACGATGTGAGCAGGAAACCCTCGGCGTTCCGGTTGTGACATACGGAGAAAGTCAAGATTTTCCTGCTTTCTATTCTCCGAGCAGTGGGTTCAAAGTCGGTCTTCGCCTGTTTCAATGTTATAATATACTCAGGTCCCCTATGGTGCAGAGCCCTTGGCGAATAAACGATCCAGGGACCGCAGCCAACGTTCTTTGTACGTGGTCCACGAGGTCCTGTGTCGCGTCTGTTCTGAACTTTCTTACCATGCAAGTCACCCAATGGGGACTGGGGATGACAAATGGTGTGCTATTCGGCGTTCCAATTCCAGAACCCTATGCCTCTGCCGGGAAACAGTTGCAGGAAGCAGTTGAGCGAGCTGTCAAGGAGTCTCAAGCAACTGGTATGGACAAGCGAGGAAAAGACGTCACCCCGTGGCTACTTGAAAGAGTAAGAGAATTGACTTCGGGGAAATCCCTTGCGAGCAGTAGGTGCTTCTCCGAGTCCACGTGTCGCTTGTGTCTCAGTAATATTTTCACACGAATAGATATTGTGCTGATCGAAAATACCGCAGTAAAAGGGGCACAGATAGCAGTTGCCTACGCGAAACTGATCGAACAGCATACAGACGTAAGACCATAATGTATCGTTGCACTGCGAGCTATATATATGAAACAAATTTGTCCCTTATTTAGGGAAGCGTCCCGGCGGGTATCCAGTGCAACGACGCTGCGGCCAAACTTGTCGTAATAGGTTCTGCCGCTGTTGATATCATTTCGCGAGCGAGCGCAACGTCAGACATTGATGGTCCCCTTGGTCGACACTCTACATCCCCTGGAACGGTTGCTCTTCACCTGGGCGGTGTTGGCCGAAATGTCGCGGAAGCGGCATGCCGGATCTCCACGTCAAAGTTCCGAGCACAGCCTTCAACCACAGTTCTCGTCTCCTCCGTGGGCGATGACTCGTTGGGTCGTTTACTTTTGGAAGAAATGCGAAGTATAGGGATGCGAACGGATGGTCTCTTGACAAGCCACCAGAGATCGGCTGTGTGTAACATGGTTCTAGACAGTTCAGGAAACCTCATAGGGGGCGTGGCAGATATGAATCTAGTCCAGTCGATTGAACCCGAGAAGGTATGACTAGACATCCAGGGGGCGAAAGTAAGCGATCCTAATAGCTAGGCACAGGTCGTTACCTATATCACCAAACAAGATCCGGCTATTGTCGCAATGGATGCTAACCTTTCACCTGACGTACTCGACGTGGTGATTCAGCACTGCAATACGAAGAAAATCCCAAGTGAGTTTACCACCTATAGTTCTACCAATCACAGATAGTCAATCTATTTCTGATAGCGTTTTTGTAAGTCCGCATGGTTACTTCGGTTGGTGTTCCCTCTTTGATGTGCAGCAGCGAGCCTACTTCTGTGATCAAGTCCTCGTCCATTCTACCCGCCATCTCCTCGGCCTTGAAGTCATCAAACTTTCAAGGTTCCCCGATAAAGTTTGCATCTCCAAACCTCCTTGAGCTGGCAGAACTATACAGGTGTGCTTGTGCGGATCCGTGGGAGTTAACAAGGCACGATTACTGGTGGCGAACCATCGACAGTTTCTCGATCGGAACAGAATTTCGCTTGTCACTGGAACAACTGGCACGTCAAAACGTCGGATCAAACGGCAACACGGCAACATTGTCGTTCTTGGTGGACCAGGGAGTCGCGCAAATGGCCATAAACCTTCTCCCATTCTTTCAACACCTTGTAATTAAATGCGGAGATCTCGGAGTATTGCTGGCGATGCGTTTTCCCGCTGATAAATCGACATCATGGACGAAAGAGCGAAGCGATATTCGGCGACGGCAAATTATCGCACATGGCAGATCCGAAATCATCGTTATCAAGCATTACCCAGCCCATGCATTGGACCCTCAGTCTATCGTCAGCGTCACAGGTGCAGGGGATAGCCTAGTGGGAGCTATCCTCGCGGCTCTGATGCACAACCTGACCGCATTTGACAACCCAGAGGTACTGGATGGTGTCATCAAGTTGGGTCAATCCGCAGCAATCAAAACACTACAGAGCCCACTCGCGGTGTCTCCTTCGCTCTCTCTGTAATATACGATTCACCGATGGTAGTAGCATAGTGACTTCCATGTCCATCACGTGGCAATGTCATAATATTGCAATTCCTGCTAAGACTGTTGCCTCCTTGACATATCATTCTTGGAAATGCCGGTTAATCTGAGGCCAACGGGCCAACACGAACTTGCTCTCTGGCTCGTCGTTGTATCTCTTTCGTGCGGATTGCCTCAAGCTTCCGATGAGCCATGAGTTTCTTGGTATAGCGACGCTGTTGAAAATATATATGCCACTTAAGTTCTGCCGTGATGCAGGGATCCACTCACCTGCGACCCATGCATTAGCCGTGTGATGATGTATGCAGCATCGCCTTTGGTTAGATTTCTCAGCCTCTCTGGTAACGCGGCACCATCCCCTTCCTCTTGTAAATCTCCTACAGACTTGTGAGTGTATCCCCATCTCTTCGCTACAAACATTTTTTGGGCAGGAGATGCCGGTCCTTTCCGCCACTTCGCCGTGCGCCGTAATCTTTATCGGCTTTAAGTAAGGATGTTGTTTGGAAACCAAAGAGAGACTGCTTGACTTACGCGAGTGATAAAGGACCCCTCAGCACTTTTCCGGCAACATAGGTATCACAGCCTCGCACAGCGTCCGCGAGGTTGCCCGCGTCAAGAACCTTCCTGTTTCTCTGAAATCTGGGTATTTTTAAGGAAGAGGCTGTCTCGTGGGAAATTGTCGGGGTATAATGTGCGTGAAAGTGATTGCCGGCATCTTCAAAAGGAATGTTATAAAGTAGGTGGCCTAAGATCGGTGCAAATTGGGCTTACCCTCAGGCACAGGTTCGATACGAATGTGGCCTTTACCAATGCATTCCAGAACATATATGTCCTCACCGCAATCAACCCAGGCATTCTGACTAAGTTGCGCTATGTAAGGCGACGTCCCTACGCTCTGGTTGACCAGAGCGAAGGGATTATCGTAATCAATATAGGTGACAGACTTCGGGTCTGGTAGGCTGAGGCGATTGTCCTCATGATTAGTTCCATTTACAGTCGACTCTCTATTGGCCTCATTTGCGCGCATTTCCAGCTCCTGGATACTTTCACCTATATATAGTATCAGTGTCTTGAGTGGTCAGGTCCACGAACCGAATGAGTCGCACCATCAACCACAGTTGTCGGGTCCAGTCCAAATAGGGTTGGTGCATTGACGATGCCAACGACACGACTCATGGAGTCAACAAAGTCAATAACATGACAGTCTTGCTTCCCCGTGTTAGGGGATAGCCTCACTCCGCGTCCGATCTGTGGGTATTCTCAGAAAACAATGAAGGCCCAACATATTGGTGATTAACCATTTGAAGGAAAAGGTTCCGGGATCTCGTGGGCCGTGCCACGACCACACAGTCAATGTTGGGGATGTCAGTACCCTCTGTTAGTAGAGCTGTGCGATTCAAAGAAAACGTGAGAGGTGTTCTGGGTGTACGTAGGCTTGTTCAATTACCGCAATTAAGAAGAACGGGAAAGCTTCCCTCTTTGAAGCCATCAATTAAAGCATTGCGCTCAGCGATAGGCGTTCGTGCGTATATATACCGAGCGTCGATACCTGCTGATAGGAATGTTTTCGTCAGAGCCCGGACGTGAGCAACGTTGACAGCGAAGACGACGGTTGATTTGCGATCCTTGGCTATACGATGTCGCTCTAACGTTTAGTTTAGTAAATAACGATGTCTCGGCTCACCCGCCCTGTCAAGCCATGTTTGAACAACTAGCTTGTTGAGCGTATCCGTGTTGATGACATGTGCAAGGCTAGTCGGGCTGAAATCTCCGCTCTGGCTGTTGATAGTTACTCCCTTCAAGTCGATGTTGGCTTTTACTGTTGTGAAACGAACGTTGCAGAGCCTAAACAAGACGAAATCAATATACGTATCGACATTGTGATGACATTCCGGCCGACCATTGTTCTTTGATCATATCCAGAAAGTCTCGATGGTATACAATTCTTTCAAAAACCGACCCAAGGGCGAGTCCGTCATGCCTGCTGAATGTTGCAGAAAATCCAAAAACTGGAACAACATCCTCAGAGGACCGAATGTGAGTATAGTTCTCTGGGCACCGAATTTCCGGATGAAAGAAGGACAGGATGCGGCGGTATCTAAAGTCATGGAAGTACGTCATAGTCTAGCACAGAGACAGAAAAACGTACGATGGAGCGGCTGCGTGATGGGCCTCGTCAACTACAACGGCCTTCAAGCTTTGCGGTGAAAATTTGAGCAGACGCCCTGGCTCCAGCAGGGTTTGATACGTTGCGACAGTCCTTTCTAGACTTTAAACGGTCGGGTGTTAGAGGAGGCCTAGCTAACTCACAGATCAGCGTCGCCTGATGCCCTATGCTTGCCACCCTGCTCTATTTCTACTGTCCAGTCTGGCCGCAGGTGCTTTGCTTGCGCTGCAGCTTGCTTCGCCAGTTCTATGCTATTAACGATAACTAAGGACCTTTTCGCATCTGGCTTGCCCTCCCTCGGTTCCAACCAGGAAAGAAGTGAAATGAAAACTGCTGTCTTTCCCGCTCCGGTTGGTAGAGACACGCCAATACGTGAAGCTCCTGAGTTGTGTGCGTCTAGACACGCCTTGAGACAATTTTCTTGATAAGGGCGCAATGTTAACGGGGAGGCCTGATACAAGGACGATTGGATCGTGAACAAGCGGGACAGGCGACAAAGGTGTGTAGGTCTCGTAGTGGTAGTCCACATCCATGACATGAGTTGAACTTTGAATTAGTCACATCACAACAACTCATTTATTAAAAGCATGATAAGATGAACTTTTTAGATTGGGCTGGTCAAAGTGTATTGCGCGGATAGAAAAGGCAGCGCGTCCACACCCAAAAACTAAGTACGTCACTAAAGAAAAGATATAATCGCAGCTCTATGATGAAAAGTCATGCAATATGTTAAAAGAATTAGTGACAGTCCTCGAAAAAGATCCTGCTTTTGTGAGGGGCTAGGCACTTAACCCGAACCTGAGAATGGGGTTCAACTGAGAGGCGCACAACATACTGACAGAGTGCGATTACATACCACCGGCGTAGACCTTGCCGAACATGACTTGTTGGAGCTTATCGTAAAGCGACAAGACACCAGCACCAGCAACACCACGAAGGATGTTAGCACCAGCACCCTTAAAGAGCGACTTGGTACCTTCCTTAGCGATGATCTAAAAAGAAATTAAGACAGATGCTCGAAGCCAAACTGTAAAATAGAACGAGCCTGTGAACTAGCGTCAAACATCGATTTATAGTGTACGGCAGATCCGGAAGTCATCATCATGCGACGACGAATGGTGTCCAGAGGGTATGAAGCTAGACCAGCGCCAATAGTAACACCCCACCCGAGTAAGAAGGAAGCCAAGAATGAGCCCTCAAGTGCACCGACAAGAACAACCGGTTCTTAATTAGAAGTCAGTATTTGGATGAATATACGGCAATGAACGACACGAACTGAGGGAGTCATAGACACCGAAGTAGAGGCCGCGGTACACAATGATGCCAACAACTGAGGGAACAAAACCACGGTAAAGGCCAGCGATGCCATCCGACGCAAGTGTTTTTCTGTAGACGTCAACAAGGCCATTGAATTGACGAGCCCCTCCACCCTTAGCAGATTTGGCATCATTCGCAAGACGCGTACGAGCATAATCGAGGGAATAAACAAAAAGCAATGAGGATGCACCAGCAGCACCACCAGAAGCAACATTGCCGGCGAACCACTTCCAGTAACCGTCGTTCTTCTTGAAGCCGAAGAGGGACTTGAAGTAGTCCTCTAAATTGCCACGTCAGATATTTTTGGGACGAAGCACAGAGCGACGTACTGAATGCAAAGTTCAACGCCTGTGTAGGGAAGTAACGAATTACGTTGGCTGTGTTACCACGCCACAGTGAGAGAAGACCTTCGTCCCTGTATGTGCGGGCAAAGCAGTCGACGACGCCTTTGTATGGATGTGAGAGACGACCCTGCTTGATCTACAGAGGAAGGTCAACTACATGAACAAGAGAACTGGGAAACAACATGGGAAAAGTGACGTGCCATCTCATCCTGGTTCTGGACCAGCAGTTTGATACGCTCTATGGGTGCAGCGGATGTCTTGGCCACAGCCTAGAGGGGGTTAAAAGTTAAGCGCACGAGCTTAACGAGGAACGTAAAAACATACAGCAGAAACGCCTCCCATAAGGAAGTCAGCTGACGAAATGCCAGGTCAGCAGCTAGCAACGGTGAAAGATATAGATTAGAAAAAGTACTGGCAAACTCCTTGGGTGTCTTGCCCTTCTTGGCATCGGCCATTTTTGTTATAAAGAGGAGGGAAGGGACAGGAAATGAAAGATGATGATGATGATGGTGGGAGGACAAGTTGAAGGCACAACAGAAAAAAGATTCGAGTTGGGTCTAAAGGTACCGGCTGTCTCCGGCGACCCGGGATTTCCCTAAACCCGAAAAACTCCGAGTTAGCGTCATCACTCGTATTCAGTCCACCCGGATCGTGAAATATACAATCAACACATGAGTCATCTAGCTAGCTACTCCCAAAACTAAGAATAGTACCCTGCTCTATGTGAAACCTGTGGTCCGAACTGCCCGGAAGACTGTGTTACCACTCGTGAAGGCTGAGGAAAGTAAGGAGCTGTATACGGTGTGCTAGTGTGTGAAACAGGCACAAACGGTGTACCATGTGGTCGATGCTGCAAAGATGCGCTATTCACCGCATAGTGTCTTGCACCATAATTACTACCCGAGACAAAGACGTCCGAGGTAGAAGTGGCGACATTACCGTTCATTGTCCGTGTCACAGTCGTAGGATTCTGCGCGTCTCCGATACGAGATTTCTTCCAAATCTCATCTGCTGTGGGCAGTTCAAGGTCAACCTCCGCTTTCCGTTTCCTCCCCAAACTCCGTCCTGGTGCGCTCTCCTCATCGGATTCCACGGTGAGGTCTATCACCTGCGTGCCCGACCGCCCGTTCATCGGGGACCGCTCGGGGCGTGACGGTGATAATTCCCGTTTAACCTCACCCTCGTCTTCTTCCTCAGAATCTAGGACAACAACGTCCCCTGGATTTTGGCTCCTTTCCTGGGTTGAGGTATCATACTGATGGCCGAAAGGACTCGTTATTGCTGCTTGACTGGTGTGGTGTGGTGTAGGACTGGCGAACGGCAGCACAGGCTTATGTGCTTTTTTCCAACCATCGGAAGCATATCGGTCGTCGGCAGTGTGCCACTCGCCGTCCGCCTCCACAATAACGTCTTCAACCGTATCTGGTGTACTTTCCAAAATGGAGTTGAAGTACCTGGGTACTTGTCAGTGGGGGGAGAGATACACGGCATAATTGGCATACCCATCCACGATCAACTCCTCATGGCTAATCGACCTCTCGCATATTGGGCAGGTCCACGTTGTCGTCTGCTCATTCAACGAATACCATGACAAGGCATCGAAGCACTGTACGTGAACGCATTGCGAGGAACGACATGGAGTGTTGATACGACAATAACTTAGCTGAATAATGATGTGTTCAGCCAAATAGCTTTATAGATGGCGGGAACACTTACAGGGCATTTCAAAGACGTTTTTTGCGGACCAGCGACAATGTCGTCTTCTTCGACTTTCACAGTTTGTTTCCCTGTGCCAGTTGAACGCGAGGAAATCTCCCCTTAAAGAATTGGGCACGCACGTTGAGCAAGGACGTCGTCACGACTCCTAAATTTGCCTCTCTTTACCCTCTCAATTAATTGATCTACTGTGGTGACTTGGACCAACATGACGATCATATAATACTTCTATTGAACCATGAGATCAGTTGCCCAAACGCTCAAAAGAACGACGCACTTTAGGAGGTGCAGGAGGCTGGTTACTGTTTGTTTGACTATTAACATAGACCATCTCGATGCGATTCTGGTGTCCAATGGACACCCTGACAGGGTTTCCGAGGTGGGCCGGAGGTGCCGTTCCTGGCTTCTTCTTTAACCCTTTTGTACTTGCAGTGATCTGAACCAGATTGACTCTAATCTCGCAGGTAGGAGGAAATTCAATGGGGCACGGGTTGCCTCCAAAACGGAGGCCTGCGGGACCAAGGGCAAAGTACGAAGAGGAAGTGCAATATAAACGAAGCTCGTACTTCGGACTAGAACTCGAATGATAAGGCACTAGTACCTATGCAAGGGTAGCGGGGACATACTCTGATGAGTTCAGCTTCGCAATTTGATCAGCGTTAAGGGTAAATAATAGGACTTGCTGACGACGATCGCCGGAACTAGCAGACTCTGCAGGGTATTAGGCGGTGCAAGGTTGGTGAGGAGGCAGGATATACCAGGACACTCTGCAATACTCGACACGGGCTGATCAATGTGGAAGAATGGTGAAGGTTTAAATCGGATAGCTATACAATACGGAGAATTAGTAACCTCATAGCATCCCGAAGTGTGGAAAGCGGAGCTACCGGGTCTAGGTAGAGCTGCTGGGGCACTTGTATGAGGCGCAGGTGTTGTGAGAGGAAGAGTAGGATTGCGGGAGGGGAAAGGATCGTATCGGGGAGCATTACTCGGGCCAGCCGTGGTACCAATGAAGGACCGGTTGACGGGAGGAGCCCCGGGATAAGAATTTGCGGCTTGGGATGCCATCAGCCCTGATGCAGATTGCGCATGGCCCCTCCACCTATGAAACATTGATGATGGGCGAGACATTAAGACAATGCGAAAGAAATAGTTAGGGTAACAGCATACGAGGATGATGAGAAACTCGTAAAAGACATTCACTCACATGCCTGAATTGCGGACTTGGTATAAGACGCTTCGAGCCTTATTCCACTTGTCTATATTGCTTGACGCGCGCCATTCATTAAGGGAGTTTAGTATGCGGTCTATAAGGTCCTGCTTCTTTCCAGACTTGCTGAGCATCGTCCAGCACTCATCATTGAATCCCGCGATGATCTGCTTGAGTCTATCGACGGTATTATGTCTTACGTTGACCTTGAGTGTCTGTGGATTAATAGTCAGAACAGTATGTGGCACGGCAACTGAGAAAGGGATATTTACTTCGAAATCAACCCAGGGATCGGGGGCGGACATGACAAAGGACGAGTGGAGGAGGTAAACGCGGAGTGGCCTTGCCTCGCCTTGGCCAGGGATAGTCTAGCCTAATAGTAGCCTTTGGGCACACAACCGTAAACACCCACGTGACGCCCCTCACCCTCATACCACCATGTCATCCATAGATACTCAGGACGATTACGACAAGCTATCCCCTCAGGAAAGAGAGGTTCGTGACAAGGCTGACCGTCAGCGTGAGGCAGAGGAGCAAGCAGGTAGATCTATATTTATCAACACAAACTTCTAGCCTATAAACCTTTCCTAGCCTTGCCCTACTCATGGAAACAAACTCTGGAAGATGTTGACATCGTCGTTCCCGTTCCCAAAGGAACTAGAGCGCGTGACCTTGTCGTTGTAATCGCAAAGAAGAAACTCAGTGTTGGCCTTAAAAGCAAGGACCCCATCATGGTTGGTGAACTCTGCCAAGAGATCAAAATAGAAGAGAGCACGTGGACACTCGGTTAGCGCACTCCCTAGTGCAACCTTGCCTGGCTTCAAACTAGGTTTTAGAGGATCAGTCATCTGTCGAGCTTCACCTGGAGAAAGTAAACAAGATGCAATGGTGGGACAACGTCCTTACTCACCATCCCAAGATCGATACGAAGAAAATCCAACCAGAGAATAGTAAACTTAGCGATCTCGATGGCGAGACGAGGTCAGTCAATTTACTCTGCCCGTTACGTGCCTTGACATCTGAGGCCACTCTAGAGGGATGGTTGAGAAGATGATGGTCTGTCCTCGACCTTCTTTCATGTTCACCCGCTTATCCTTGCCGTCTTGAAGTTCGATAATCAGCAGAAGGTCTGCCACCCATCCCATCGGATGTCCTTTGGCGCTACTTATTTGCCCTTTTCATAGCAACTTGGAAAGCCCACATCTGATGAAATGAAAAAGCAGGAGGTACGATAGGCGCATTACTGTCCATCGACCGTTAATTGATAGTTTCGAATTTGACCCTTTAGGCCTTGAGAAAATTCCAACTTGCCCATCCGGAGCTGGATTTCTCGAATGCAAAGATTTCTTGAGCGGATCGAAGGATTGACCGAAGGTCATGGTCATGCGAATGAGGTCTGGATGTATTGCAAAAATTATCCCATTATATACTTTTGTACCTCATTTACGCAACAACATAGCAGAGTTACCCATGCGCCCGGCTCGAAATAGTTCAAGGTTATCTCATACCTTTCGCCGCTTGGCATTCTCTGCAGTAACCGCAGTCTTTCGTTTAACACTCTCCACTAAACTTGTTAAACTTTGGGGAGTTCCAGCCTTGGGCACCAGCTCGGTGGTGAGGTTCTCATCCTCAAGGTTCTTCCGCTTTGAGCGTTCTACGAGCAGCGTCGACATTGACTTTGTCTTCTTGAAGCTAAGGCACCATATTACAACCAGTCGTTTCAAACTTGTCTGCGGCTACTCACTGTGGATTACTAGGATCGATGGCAAACGCGTAATCTTCGTGCAACGCCCTGAAACGCTCATCGTTGACGTCGATAGAAAAGCCATCTTGCAGCTCATTATCGTTGTCAGCATTCGTTTTCTTCTTTTTTGTTTTCTTGCGATTCCTCCTTTCGCTCTTCTCCGCCTTGATGATTGCGGTCATGTCAAAGTGTTTTCGTTCCGAATCAGGTTGATCCGGTGCAATAAGTAACGAAAGCTCTTCCTTGGTGGAGGGTTTCCGCGTTGCGTCCCGTTGCTCCACCCCTGCGGCTCTCCTCTCGGTTGGCACTAGAGTTCCATCACTGTCCTGCTCTCCCTCACTTTGAGCAAAAAAGTCGTCCGCAGGTGATTTGCCTTTGATTTTCTTTTTCAAGTCCTGCTTGCGTTTGTTCCGCTTCTCTCGCATTTTGCGTTGGTATTTCCCAAGTGTTGTTTCGTCTTCGTCCTTTCCACCACTAAGAGCAGGGCGAAAGGTAACCTCCATGTCCACATCGCCATCATCCTTGTCTGGTTCTTCCACCTTGCTACCAGCCCAGCCTTCGGGCAAATCATTGTTTTCTCCGCCAAGGAGGAGCGCACGTAATTTGTCACGATCAATAGCTTTGTTCATTGCTTCTGTTCCATCCTCGGAGTCAGAGGAGGAGGCGATGTATGCGTGAAAGTCGTCCTCCTCGATCTCTTTGAGAGAGAGGGCCCTACGTGTGACACGATCGCGTTCTGGATCATCTTGGTCCCATGTTAACTTCACTCTTGAGTGCCGAAGAGCCTATAATAGGGGTCACTATGCCGATAAATAAATATTCTGAAACACATGTCCTCACGTCTGTCGCAAAGTCGAGGGGTTGGTAATTCGTGTTTTCGTTCGCAGAGGTGGCTTGGTCTCTATTTGATGAACCACATCTCAATGAGCTGTTCGCCAAGATAAAGTAGAGACAACATGACCTGTGCTCCTCTTCGAACGTCATATCATCCGGAACAAAACTCAGATTCAGGACGTTCGCTGATCGCTCAAGTTCAGCGCCTTGTAACTCAGAGTAGAGATACGAAGCGAGCTGAACGGAGTCGCATTCCACGATAGCATAGTAGTACCTGATCGCATGTATTCGTCTCGAGCACCTACAGAGGACGATGGACGCACCTCAAGCGCTCCAACTGGTATTTTCGAAGGGCAGCCTCATCGTATTCGTCCGCATCACCAGTTTCGTAAATGGTCTTCTCATTCACCTCCTCGGGGTCAATCATCGCCTCCTTCTTCTTGAAAAGCTCGAGCGGGGGACCACTCTCTTCGTGCGCCATGCGTTCCAAGCCAAATTTACTCGGATAGATGCGTACGCTGAGGACTTTGCCCCGCACAGCTGGAGCAGACACAGTATTTGATTTGGACGCGGACAATTTGACGGGGGTCATAGCAGAAGTGAAGATCTTATATAAGTGAATGGCACGGACATGGTCCCAGTCCAGGTCGACAACAGCAATGCGACGTGTCCTGGGTGAGCTCTCTTGCCCATCTTCATGGGCGGTCTCCAAGGACAGAGCAGCTTGCGCATCCATGCTTGCACAGTCATCTTCATCCAAGTCTACTTCAGCATCTCCACCATCTGGCACAGGGATAGGTCTGTCAGCATCAAGACCCAAAGTGACAACGTCGTCGTGTTCATCTTCGCTGGACTGGCCATCTCCTGAGGCATCACTGTTATTTTCCTCATCGGAAGACTCAAGTAGCACTTCGCCGCGCGCATAGTCAGGACCATCAGGGAATTCGAGCTGAGTCTCTGAATCAAGACGGTAAAATCGACGCAAGCTTTCCCTTTCTTGCGAGTCAGACAACTGGCGACCATACTTGTCCACGCGTCCTATAAATATGATGCGTAGTTGCAGCAGAGCGTAGGCAAGAAGGAACAAAAGAGTCCACACCAATCTTTGATTTCCCCTTGGGCTGCGAGAACACGGCGCTAAATCTGCCATCTATTGCAACCTTGTTTCCGTGTTTTTTAAGGCTGCGAAAACGAGGATCAGACTGAAGGCGAGTAAACCGGGTATCCGGCATAGCAGTGGACCTGTGTTACAATCAAGATGGAGAGCGCTCGCGCGTTGTCGTGCTGCAGCGGCCGTTGTTGGTTGCGAGGGAAACCGTTGAAAGTTTTTAAAGGAGTCCTGTCTGAGCGCTGAATCCACCACCCTTCCTTCCACTTCATTCTCCCAGTCAGTCATCCACCTGCCATATTACTCCGCGGAGCTGATTTTTTCTTTCTTTCTTTCTTTATAGATCCTATCTTTTTATTTCGTGCAGGCCGCAGGTCGACCTTTACAGTCCTCTCTCTACTCTAATTTCATTCACAACAACATGTTCACTTCAAGCCTGGTAGCTCTCGCTTTTGTAGCTCTTTCTGCAGTTACCAACGTTGGGGCACTTCCGATGCCTGAGATGGTATGTTGTCTAAACTAAAGTTTTATTAGGCGGGTCGATGTTGATGCATTGATGGCTTTGTCAGCTTGCCTTGGCCGAGCGTGACCTGACACCCTTCAGTCCCATTCCGGCTTACCTCAAACGTGAAGTTGTCAACACCATTCCGGAAGAGGATCCCACTGAAGCTCCTAATGGCGTACTCCAACTCTATACCGGGCAGAAGCGCGATGGCAACGTAAACGAGATACCTGAGGAGGCACCTACACAAGCTCCTAATGGCGTACTCCAACCCTATACCGGGCAGAAGCGCGATGGCAATGTAAACGAGATACCCGAGGAGGCGCCTACACAAGCTCCTAATGGCGTACTCCAACCCTATACCGGGCAGAAGCGCGATAACAACTTAAACGAGATCCCAGAGGAGCAAGCTACACAAGCTCCGAACGGCACCATCGAGATCTACACGGGAAATTAAGGAAGTGGATATTGTTAAGTTCACTTGGGGTAGAGAGATTTTGGACTTATGCCCCGGGCCGTTTTCATTCTTTCAATTCCCATCCCCGCTTGCGTGGATTCGGATACCATGTCCTGCGTAGTCTTGTTCGAATATTAATGAATGAAGTAGAGGATGGGTTATATAAATCTGCAGCAATGAGGGCTCTATCATGAGTCAGAGACATCCGAAACATGCAAATTTACATTCCGGTAGTCATAATCTCATGGGTCTTTCATCCACACCCACAAACTCCCCTGGCTCCCAACCGCGACAATTACTTCCCCATTCAGCCCCATGTCTACAGCTCGCACATTTTCGTCACCGGCAAATCTAGGATCAAGTTTGATGGACCAGCCCACGCCGCTAGGCCATTCATTATCTTGGAGCCATTTTGCATCTATACGATCCTCGACGCTCAGTCTCGACTGGTGCAAAAATGTCGAGGGAAAATGCTCTAGGTCGTTCGGGAACTCGGCGGTCTCGAGACCAGAGATCTGCGAAGTGCTGAGCAGGTGAATGGACCTTTGGTGTGCGACGAGAATGATGTAGTCGTGGTAAGCATCTCCAAACACACGAAAATGTGGTGTATGAGGATAATATGGGAGAGGGATGGATGCTATTAATGTAAAGGATGCTAGATGGAGCGCTGTTCAGAGCGGGTAGGGCTTGCTGCAAATTTCTTCATACGTACAACTTTCTTGATAATCCTATTCACACATACGTTTCAATGCTCTTTGGACACTACCAGTCTCATCAGACAAGCAAAACGACTCACAGATACGCATCCCCTTTGAATACTCTGATACTTTGTCTCAGTTGGCGGGAAAAACCGATTGAGTCCCAACCATCGTAGGATAACAATCCTCCCTGGGGATCCGAACCACTCTAGCTCAGAATCTTCGCCTTCGCCTTGTATCGGGGATTCTTCTAACTCAACGTGGGTCGAGAAAGGTGTGGAAGTACAATGCGTGAGGAGAGTATCTTCCGCTAGCCTGATCGCATCATGGGAAAGAAGTCATGCTAGTCATGGCCCGGTAATAATGTACGCACCAAACTACGGACGCGGCTGAAGCACGATGTACAATCGTGCTGCTGTACAACGGCTTATCTTCACGGATAAGCTCACCTTTGTAATCGTGCAGGCGCCAGATTTTGACAACGCGGTCCATCTGTGCAGGCATCCGTCTCTTAGTTAGAAGTACCACAAGTACCACGACGGTAATTGGAACTTCACCCCGCCAGTTGCAATGAGGGGGAACGTCGGATGGAATGCTGCACATGTTACAGCCGCGAGGTGGCCTCCACTTCTTCCCCCTACGAGGACAGCGATGCATTGCCCCTTTCCCCATACTTCTTTCTCAGAGGGTCGTAATCCGTGAGGTGCACCGCCTTTGCTGGGGCCAGTCCCCGGTAACCAAAAAGGATTCGGAGATAAGGTGTCAGGAAGCCTATCAAGATCGTAGATCCTTGCTGACTGATCTGAAGATGTGGTGCAAATGTAGGAAGGCATTCTTGGGTGAACAGCGATACCATTAATTGGCTATTCTGAGGTCAGTTCAAGGAGTTGCAGATGAGGTTAGAATACGTGCCCCGCCATGACCCCGTAGGAAACCGATTGGCTCGTTACGCCCGACACTATACACACAGACCATGCTTGACATTGCGATTACGATTAGAGGATCCAGAGGGGCGCTTCCGCTCAGAGCCCAAGCCACAGCGGTAATAGGGCGAATTTTCTGCCACGACTACTGAGTCCTGAGCACTAGCCAAAGCTACGGGAACTTACAGTATCGAGGCGAATTTGTCTTTTCTGTTTGCCGTTCGACTGAAGTGCCCGTACCAGATATAGCTCCTCTGTGCTACCAATGACTATTGACCCCGCATACGTTTTTATGAATCTAGGCCAGTCATTACTGAAGTGGCTACAATATATTTCTGCAAGAGAGTGCAAAGAGTTGAGGGTCCATGGAAATAGGACCACAAAGCGGTGTTCCGGGCCACGAAGGTTCTAAATGTCATACAAACAAGAGCGTCACAACAAATATATGATGTGATGCAGTCGGCGAACCTTGAGGTGCGTCGTCAATCGGAATGGGGGATCAGTTTGATTATCCCTGTACCAAGGTAACTTGACACCATCATCCATAGCGGCGACAGGTGTTGTTACTAGTAATAGCGACTGGTGACTCAGTGGTGACAATATGATTGATATTGATTTCGTTCCCCGGCCCCGGTAACACACTCCCAAAAATGTAAATTCCGGCCGGCCCTTTGTGCCGTCACTCATCCCCCCTTCCTCTTCAAACTGGGCTTGTGGTTCGTTACGGATCGCTTTTCGACATGTCTTCCCCAAAATCACCCGATCAACCGGCGGACACGCCGAGTTTTGAACCAAAACCGACACTACAGTATACTGCGACGGTCGGAATGCAAGCTGCCCTCGTTGGCGCCTTCGTCAGCAGCGTGCAGAACGCGTTGGGGTCCCACTCCAAAGGTGCAGCCGGTTTCTTATCAAGAACGGGCGGCACAATCGGTTTTTTTGGTCAGTTCTAACTTATCTTGAGTGCAAGTCACAATCGTTGATAGTTTTTGTCGCACTCGTTTCGCAGCTGCCATGGGCGCAACGTTCGCTGCCACCGAGTCCATCGTAGCAAACCAACGAGAGAAGCAGGATGCATTGAATGGCGTAGCGGGTGGTTGCGCAGCCGGTTTCTTGGCCGGCATCAGAGGTACGCGCCTTCGCACCTTCTGAGTCATTTGTGTTGACTCGGCCTGCCTACAGCCCGTTCCATACCCATAGCGGTAGCATCATGTGCAGTTCTTGGAGCTGCAATAGGGACGTTTGACACTGCCGGTCAATCATTGCGAGGAGATCAGGAAGTACTGTCGTACGAAGAGAGAAGGAAACGCTTCTTCAAGCAAAACCCATCTTCCCCACCATTATCTTCTCAATAATTATTACATTATTGAAATTCAACTGCGTCGTTTTTGCTCAAGACTTCCTGGGTGAAGTGTCGCGCCCAAGGATCACTACGAGAGGGCGGGGATTTTCTTACAAGCGCACAGCATACGTCAACCGCCCCGTCATGTATCGTATCAGCGTAGCCCGTATGCAGGCACTACAAGACATAAATTTGTAGATACTATGGGCTTCCCTCGCGTCTAACAAATAGAGAATGTTCGGAATCATCTTCCAGCCGAAAGCCGAAAGGTTCTCAATCAACTAACGTGGTTTGCTGAGTCGTGTACCTTCGCTCAACTTCTTCTGCCACAGCGGTTGCATGCTGCTCCAGAAAGTCGGGCCAGCTTGGGGCCGTTATACAAGTATTCTGTGACCGAATAATTAGATACATCATCACAGAAAGACGACCTGATAAGTACAACCTTTGCCGCCAGTCGATCGAAAATCTCATCCTCGTCCGCTCCGTCAGCATCCGCAGATATCAGGAATCTAACAAGAGCTTCGAAATCTTGGGCGTATGGGCCCAGTTCAATCCCGTCCTCGTTTGCGTCTTCCGGTAAGGACTGCTCATATTCATAGTCCTGCATGGGCTCCCCCTCAGCTGGGATTAAGGACGCTCCGACTTGAAGTTCTTCAAGCAGTTCGGCTTCTCGACGAGCCTCGTTCATTTCTTCATCGCTAAACTCGTTCCGGGCACGGCGAGCACCTTGGCGCGGCTGTGCGTTAGGTGAAGGTGGACCAGACGTAGGGGTAAAAAGGGCTTCCGCCCTGACTGCCTCGTACATGTCCTTCTGTCGGTTCAACATGGATGACCATGAGGCCATGGAATGATGTGGCATCTTCAATCGGTGGCGTTGAGTAGGAAGTACTGCAAAAATGAAATCGCATCCGCGACACACCTTTTTGTGTAGGGCCTTCATCACTGTAAGCTTGTTGGCCTGTCTATCCCTAGTTATAATACGGCGAATCAAGGTCCAGACGTATGTCATTTCTGCAGGGGTATACTTGTAACCACCCTTCGAATACACCGCCGCGGGGGGGTCAGGAGTGGCGGACCGTCCACGCGAGGGTATAGATGAGGGAGCATCTACGATTGTGTCAGAAGTTTGTGCTTCAGACAGCTCATGATTGCTCTCCAGTGAATGCCTGCCATGAACGGAAGAGTAACGACGGCCTCCTCGATTGTGCTTCCTTGGTATGCTGGCGTCTTCTAGTAAATAATCATCCAGGTTCATGAGGTAACCTTGCTCGATGCTATCAGAGATGAACGCGACCCGCACTACCATCTTCTCAGAATCTTCGGCTTCCTGTCTCAGATCAGCATAGGAGGCGGAACGTGGATTCAGGATCACGAAAGCTGCTTTAGGTATATCTGCCGTAATTTGTCCGCCGTTTTTCTGCGGGGAATCTGTGTCATGCTGTATACGGAGGATTTGAAAGACTAACCTTTATAAGATGCACAATTCCATGTCGCCCCCGGGTATCAATCTGTACGAATACAAGAATGGGTTTCCCATTTTTCGTGGTAAAGACGCCTCTTGCTGGCTGAGAGGTTTCGTGAGCTACTCTCGATGGGTTCTGTGAAGTACCCTTCTTAGCTTGGGAAGAGGGTTTTGGCGAGGTTCGTCTCCTTTTTGCGGCCAAAGGTGATTCGAACGGCAGGGGACGGGAAGTACGCGTGCTGCCTGAACCCTGGCCCGCGCCGTTGGGAGATGGATCAGAAACGGAAGATCCTGGTGGTCCCTCCAGAGGCTGAGAGGCAAGATTTGGAACATGAGACAGCTGAGACGCGAAAGGAGGGGATAGCTGAACGGGCGATGAGGAGATAGGTAAGGTGGCAAGGTAATTCTGAATAACAGCCGTGTTCATGCCCTGTCCCTGCGCAACCGCAATAATAGTTTCAATCAATCGAGCCAAATTCTGAGCGGCAGCATTCTGTTGAAGTAAAGACGCGGAATTCAGTGCATGCAATAGGTTCATTGGATCTGTAGAAGGCTGCTGAAGCCCAGAGTGGCCCATGGAGATAGGAATGTCCTGAGACGCGGATGATCCAGGTGCAAGAGGCGTGGGAAGTACCGGAAGTGAGGTATGGGTTGTCTGTGCGAATGGGTGGGGTTGGAGAGGGCTTTGCTGAGGTAACACAGGATTCGGCATTATAGAATTACGGATGACAGAGGTAGGGTGAGGGTTCATGGGAGTGTCTTGGGTGTTGATCCCCGTTGTAGGTTTCGGAGATGGTAATAATACAGTAGGAGAAGCAAACTTGGACGAAGGTGAGCGCACGGGCAGAGTACTTGAAGGATGACGACAGGAAGAAGTGGAGCAGCGACGGGCAAGACCGGGTGTGTTAAGCTTAACGCTTGGCTCTGCTGAAGAGGGCTGGACATACGAAGGAGGTTTCGGATGAGTTGGGTTGAGTGACGCTTTACTCCTAGATGAAGGTCTTGAGGCAATTGCATTCAACAGGAGTAAATCGGAGCGTTGGCAGGAGACTTGTAAATAGGTTGAAAGGAGACGCACCGTGAAACATTGTGTCCGTCTTCCATACCCTCGTCATTCTCATCTTCACTGTATATACATTCACTTGTGTGTGGGACGTGAAAACCGCCCCATTCGTCCGCGGCAAGAAGTGGACGGCCAATTCGCATACAAGCCTGAATCCATCCGTAGTTTAGGACTGTCTTGTGCGAGTCTGCGCTCCAATCGTGCACAAACTTGCGACCGGATTCGGTATCAGAGTTAATAAGAAGGATTGAAGCAGCTGAGGGGTTATGGCATATATCAGCGCCTGATGTCTGTAGAAGCGTGAGGCATTGTGAGCTTGCAACTAGACATGGGATGACTATACCCACACGAAGTAGACGGATAAGCCTGGGCCTGGAGAGGATCTCAGGATTCACATCGAGATAGACAGTAAGAGGATATCCGGAAGGGTCTACGAAGATGCTCGGGGATTGTTCACCCAGTTGTGTAAGGGGAAGTTCAGCCATGGACAAAAGATGGCTCACACGCAACCTCACCGGAGCTGGCAAGCGCTCTCTCAACACGTGGTGCGTGTTCACGCCACACACTTGCAGGACAGGTTCCACGTTCCTACCATTTGGGATCTCAGCACCCATTACTGTTACTGTACCCTCGTCAATCTTAGAGAAGACCATAGGTAAAGAGAGAAATGAGGCGGTATTTTTAAAATCTGTTGGCGCGGTTATTGTTACACTCAGCCAATTGTTTGATCGACGGCGACGGCAACACAATGAGTCTACTTTCTCCTTCGCGACCCCGTACTTGTCATATACCCCTAATGGCTGCTGCTCGACATTTCACAACTTCCCACATACTATTATACCGAATCCCGTTTATCACCTGAAGCTCCAATGCCATTGGCGTTGTCTACATCCATGTTACCTGAAACGTTTGAGACATCTCTCATCACGCGTGACGATGACAAGGTTGATGTCTCATCTTGTCTTGATCACTTGTATGTACCCCACGGCAGATACTCCCGATTTTGCGGCCAGAAATTGCGATGTCTCGGGAAAGGTGTCTTGTTGCGAGGTGAGCTTTGGTTGGAATCCAGGCGTTGGTTTGACCCAACTTTTCTTAAGCTGGAAGGGCCACCACATGTTATCTTAGAAAAGCCACTTTTGGAGCTCAAGCTATCGCGATAGTGTCAAAGATGTGAATCTTTCTCTCATTTTTATACCCCATTCCTGACTCAATTTTATCTACCAGATGGAATATCTGGGATGGGTTCCACAAAGAGGTACTACCTACATCAGGACGACTATTTCATGAATTCATTGTCTCATTCTACAGCTTTATCTGTACGGTCACCCACTTCATTTGCGACCACTTCAGGGGCTCTGTGTCCCCAACATCATTGGCGTTTTCAGCACGTCTGAGGGCCTTGCAAATATGGCAATGGAGCCTCCCCACCCCCATGCGTGGCGAGTAGCGGACCGGTGGCTCTCGACCGATGAAAAGCGCGCGATAGTCGAGGCATACACTCAGATCCACGCCCATGGAGTGCTCCACCGTGATGTCGAATTAAAGCATATGCTTATTGGTACGTGGCCACTGCGGCAAGGCCACCATTTCCCTCTGAATGGAGTTCGATGTAGGCCGTGACGGGAAGGCTACCATTATCAATTTCAGACACGCATCTTGTCTTCCACCGGCTATGAAGATAGGGCTGAGTGGCTGTAGTACCTATGAATTTCAACTCGAAATGCGCCAAGTCAAGTTCCTTCTCAATTACCAAGACGCCCGCGAGACTGAGTATCGATTGGCAAGGAAACGCCGTTATGCAACCACACTAACCACTCGTGAAGGAGTTGCCAGCCCCGTATGCTTTACGCTTCACGGCTCACCTTTATGAACAACGCTAACCTATGCACATTAGTTACCTATACCCGAGGCTACACTTCGGCAATGGGATGCAAGTACCCTTGAAGACCTACGCGCACCATCACTCCCTTTCTACGTTCCCAATGCTCCGGATATCCCGATGTATCCTGTATCTTGGATTGCCAGTGATAAACCATTGAATGTGGATGGCCTACTCCAGAACAATTCAGTAGAGGAACAGCCTCACAACTCCGAGATCGCTTCCTCTCAAGGTCACTACGGGCAGGTGGACGATGATGACATCCATTCATCACCTTCAACATCCCAGTCTCATTCAGCTATGAAGAGAAAACGGCTTGAATACGATGGCAATTCTGACATTGAATCTTCTTCCTCTTACAAACAACCCCGCCTGGAAACAAACACAACGAGCATCAAGGAACAGTCTCCCGATGCGTATCTCTTCTCAGGTTTGGAACAAGAACAAGAACAACCTGTCGCTAGTGCTAGTCGAACCTCGCCGTCCTCCTTTGGGTCTCCGTCGCATATCACGTCCCCTACGTCATCTCTGGCAGCCATTCCCTTGGATTTGGTATCACGGTTTGCGGGTGACCCCTCCAACGATGCTGCTCTTTCAGGTCAGCTGCTACCCTCGCCCTCGTGCCATGACATCAAACTTTTTTCGCCCTTGTCGTGGCCCTCAACACCGCTTGCAACGTCATCACAAGCACATCTCCCAGGCTATGCTTCATACAACCACCACCCTTCATGTCCGAAGGTAGAAGAACCTGAGGTACATTACCAGCTATCCCCCCAATCTGGTTATATCCTGGATTCGTGTTCCGACAGCAGTGTTGCAAGTACCGATACATCTTACAGGACCTGGGCCGACTCGTTATCCCCCTTCCCCAGAATCGCTTACGTAGCTCTTGAAAATGAGCAACCCCCATTCCGCGCTATCGATCCTCCGGATTGTATTTTGATATTTGACCCTTCATTGGAGGCAGATATCAAGTCCACTGGGGAGCCTCAACTAGACATCCTGCGACCACCTTTCAAGACTAGTGAACCGATCGCTGTTCAATGCAAGCGAAAGCTACTGTTCCTAACTGACGAAGACGACTATGAAGCAAGAACACTTAACAGACGAAGAATTGAGTGGTAGATACGATGCAGTTAAAGGGGTTTACTTTAATGCGCCTGCTTATCCTTTACAGTAACTCTCATATTGTACTCGACGCCCGCTTTAGTATTTCTTGCACTTCTGCGTATACGATTGCTATGTAATAGAATTCGCGAAAAGTTATATATATTATATAATCTACAGCCACAGTGATGCAAGAGGTATATAGATGATGAAAGGTCTCGCTGTCGTGATTGCGGTATGAGCGATTAGAACCATCTCCCCGCCCAGAGAATACCAGAAACAAAAGACAAAGTGCCTATACTAACTTAGCTCCATTCATGCCCTGTCGCAGCCATCGTTTTTCGAGCTTATGTTCGAAGTTCCCCGAAATCAACACGATAAACCCGAGTTAATAGGTGCTGTTCATCCCGATCCATCCATCGCCGAA
>QFDX01001311.1:0-15298 GCA_003315875.1 Lactifluus piperatus
AGATGTTGCGCGACTTGTTGATCCTGCGGGCGAACCAGCTACTCGGGCGGTGGGCCACGGGGGAGGATGATGATGAAAAACTCAAGGCAGACTGAGGTAGATCACGGGCCCCGGCTAGAGGCTAGACAGATGTGGCCCTTTATTTTTTCTTGGATCCTGGTCCACCTTGTAATTTGTCAGGGTTTTGTTATTCTATGTTCACTCGTCCTGATTGTCGGCTGGACCCCCCGGACGAGGGACGGACTACTTTGTAGGCGTCGAGAGCCGCTTCAACCCATTCATTGTGCTTTTGTCATTCTCGTGCATGCGCACCCTTAAGTGTAAGTAAGCACGGGCGATCAGCTGTATTTGGCCAGTTCAACTTCTCTGAGACATGAGAATGCGTTGGGCAAGTCTGCTATAGAGTACACGAGATGCCATTCGTCTGAAGGACCTACTGGGCGTGGTCTCAGGGAAAGGAGCGTAGTTCGGGCCTCGTAAAAATTCCGGCCTGAGCAATATAGGTGACTATATGACGGTGATGCAGTATGTAGGCCGGGAACAGGTTGCGAGTATGTGGGGAAGGTGGACCCTTCCTTACACAATTAGATCTAACCATAGTACACGAAGGACAGTGGCAGTGATGGATCATGGATCATGCCGTGCGGCGCGGCGCGAAGCCAGGTTGTGGACTCACATGTGAACGTGATCACCATCGTCAGTGCCATGGGACATGGCTTGCCCAACACATCACAAGCCAAGAGTCCGTACAGCGATTCGTTGTTGCGAAGTAATGCAATAATCCACGGGGACCGTCACGCATCTGCTGGGTTCATCTAGTATCATACTGCTGGAGCTATTGGGGACGGAATCTTCTGTAAGGAGGGATATAACGGGCTCGCGGGTTGATGCGAGCGCGAAAGAGTGGGTATGATAGAACGAGGGTCCGTTGTGTCACTTGTGTGAAGTGAAAAGGCGGCGCGACAGAAGGCGTAGGCCTACTAGTACAATAACAACTATACTTCATTTCTGTAGCGCCGTTCCATTGTCAAAAAGAGACGATATCAGGAGGTGAGGACTGACCAGGTTGGGCGAGGAGGGGTGCCTATCGAGGCTGTCAGCGCTGTCGAGGTATGACACACGACTGCGACACAGAAGGTTTCGCGGCGGTGCGCAAGGAACAAGAGGGGAAGGGTTATTAATAAGCTGAGCCAAAAGACGAACGAATATATATGACCAGTGGAGCTTGGGCACGTACCACTGGCAAGGTTGCTAAATGTGTCTTGGAGCTTATTGGCGAGCTTTATGAGATTCTCGTCCATAATTACTATTCTTTTCGTGTTCTCGTGGGAGGAAAAATGTTATAGTAAACGTACGAGTGGGACGAGGTACAGTAAAATAGATTCTAGTGTACTGTAGTAAGTCAGCTGCTTTCTTTCGCTCATGTAATCCCTCTACTCCGAGCCCGAGTCGACGATAACACACGACCGGGACACAGAAGGCCTCGCACGCGGATGCTGTGTGCTGTGCGATCAACAGCATCCGTGCTAGTAGAGTTGCGCAGCGTGCAAGCGCTGTATCGCGCTCGCATCTACCATAGTAAGATCTGCCAACTACCAGAGTCAGAGTCAACGCACCAGTTGTGAGTGGGATACTAGTAGGGCGCCTGCGCCTAGTATGTACGGCATGTTGGAGCTCATGGACTGGCAATCAGCCCCATGGCTTCCTGTCCGTCTCCACATTTAGCCACTGCTCTGCGCCGCCTTGCTACGCTGTCCCTTGATATAAAACGCCTAAGACTATTGACCATATCCTCGCTGTTACTATCACTCACCTCATTGATATGCCCCGTTGCTTGTCCACCACCAATGGTTTTCCCCCCAGTGAGTCCTAAAGCTCCGTATTCCTCGTTCAGTGCACCAAATTAGGATTCTATAGAACCCATTAGCAATAGACGACACTCACTCATCTGTATCCTCAACAATGATATACTCCTCAATATATTCCAACTCTATCTACCAGACTTTCGGGCCGAATATGAAGACTGGGAAAAATATTGGACTCGTCATCGAAGACACGAACGTGGGTGGTACAAGCTAGCACACGTTTCCCGACGCTGGCGAGGTGTCATACTTGCATCGCCATTGACCCTAAATCTTCATCTTGTGTGCACATATGGTGTGCCTGTAGCAGATATGCTGGCACATTCACCGCCTCTGCCACTTACTGTCATGTATGATGGATACCCAGACCGCGAGATGACAGCAGAAGATGAAGAGGGTGCACTGTTTGCACTCTCGCACCGTGATCGTGTCCATCTTGTCGCCCTTAACATGCCAACCCCCAAATTGGGCAAGATTATCACAGCGATGGATGACCAATTTCCAACTCTAGAACACCTTGTTGTGACTTCTGATGAGGCAAGCCCGATACTTCCGGAATCATTTCAAGCACCCAATCTACGCCGCATCTATCTGAGGAACATTGCTTTCCCAATACGATCTCCTTTACTCACCACTACCGGAGGCCTTGTCTCTCTCCGGCTTTGGGGTATCCCGCGATCTGGCTACTTCCCACCAGGTTATATACTCACACGGCTTTCGATCATGCCCCAACTGGAGATCTTTGAGATTGGATTCCATTGGCCTGTTCCGAACCGGGATGTTATCAGACAATTATCGGAGAACCCGACCATGACTCATGTCACCCTTCCCAACCTTCGCGTGTTTATTTTTCACGGTGTCAGCGCCTACTTTGAGGGCCTTTTTGAACGGACCACCGCCCCTGTCCTCAGATCCCTCGATGTCCGGTTTCCCAATCAGCTCACCTTCGCTGTTCCCCAACTCTCGCAGTTCCTGCAAACAGCAGAGAACCTAACATTTGACACTTTCCACCTCTCTTTCCACATGAATTTTGCTGTTTTATCCGCGGTCTCACAAGAAGATGATGAGGTACACTTGCAATTATGGATTTTCAGCAAGCACTTCGATTGGCAGGTAGCGTCCGCAGTTCAGATCCTCCGCACCCTTTCACCAGCTCTCTCCGTCGTGGAGAGTCTCGCATTCACCTACTACGAGGACCACCGTCTATCGTCAGAGTGGCACAACGAGGTCGATCGAACGCAGTGGCGTGAGCTTCTCAGCCCGTTCAACAATGTGAAGAAATTCCATGTGTATGACGAACTCGTCGGGGAACTCTCTCGTTCACTCTGTCCAGAGGATGGAGAAGAGTCCCTGGCACTGTTGCCGAATCTGCAGGAGTTTCAATATGAATATCCTGGTGATGAAAGTAATCTCCGCGATGCATTTACCCCATTCGTTAATGAACGACAGAAAGCGGGCCACCCTGTACACTTCACATTACTCCGATGACAATGAGTGAGAGGGATGTAGGGTCATCGTGATATTTGAAGCATAGTACGTCTTTATCCTCTACCAGCTCCCATCATATATGATACCTACCCGTACCTACTTTCTCGTCGAGGACGCCTTTAAGGGGTCGTCTTATTGTCTGCCTCATACCCACGCGCTTTTCATACTCGTCTAACTCGTTCCCCCCATTTGAAGCGGGAAATGTCCTCACCATAAAAGATATAGAATAGAGAATATTTAACTCCCTTTTTTGTCAAGTTCTCAACGCGGTCAGTATTCGCGTTTTGCTGCTACCATAGGAAGCGCTGAAGAGTGGGAATAAAGGCGACAAGGAGTTCACAATCATCACTCTCAATGCTGAAAACAGACGTCGCCGCCTAGCAAATCGGATGGTTGGAAACTGTCCGTGGTCCTTCAAGCCTTCAGGCCGCGCATTCACAAGATCGAAAGCCTGTGTAGTACCGATTGGCGAGCGCCTTGTAGGCCTCGCATTTGAAGATCAGGTCTGCCTCGAGCTTGTGCAGTGTCCCGTCAGAGTGGCAGAGTGGGCCACTGCGTTGATAAGAGTAAGGTCGCATTCTCACGACACCGCGACAGTACTCGATTAGCTCACGTTTCTTCGTGACAAAAAGTATATTGAAGAAATATTACTCAATCCAATCTACGTATTTTGACTGCGACGACCGTCTATCAGTTAGATCACCTCGTTCCTGACCAGCGCTGCACGATCATCAATTGTCAACAACTAGGAAGATTTGAGATGGGTGAAAAGGATGAAGAACTCATGCTCGATTCGGACACACAGCCAAGCAAGGACATCCTCCTGAGTCTTTTCTTCAGTCTTTTCCTCGCATATGTTCTTCATCACGTTCTCAACGACACTCCTGTCGAGGCTCCTCGTTCTTCTCTTGCTGCTCAAAGCGTACCTAGCTATCGAGCATCGCCTTGACCTCAGTGGCGAGCCCGACGCACTGGCGCCGTACAAACCCGTCCGACTTGAGCTGCGCAGTCTCCTGTTATGACACGCAAAGATATGGTATGATCAGCCACAAGGGGGAATGGACCAAGACCAACGGACCTTGGAAATGGTAAAGAGACCCTCTGTGAGAGAGACGACTTGCTGCACTTGGGCGACTGAATCGATGCGGTCCTCCACAACCCTGTGGCTTCATCACGTGCACCGTTGGGTACGCTTCTGGTGCGAGCGATGTGGTTCTCCTGCTACTCCTTGTACGGAAGGTGGATGGTCTGCACTGATGGACATGCGTATTTCGATCAGCACCCATTCTGTTACTCTCCACAACTAATGAAAAGTGGAGGTTCATCCCCCTCACATATAGACCACCGAAAGGCCCCCCCCCCCAAAGAAAAAATAGAAACAAAATGAGAAATTTACATCGCGCACCCTTGGCGAAATAAGGATAAGGTACCTAACTGTGATGGACATCTCCTCATCGAACACGTAGAGCTCCTGTGAGATGTCCGTGGCATGAAGGCCGCTACCGAGGATGTCTTGCCGTACCAGTCTTGGTGATCAGGCTTGGGTGTGATAGCAGCTTGTCAATGATCTTAGCCACGTGCTCAACTGGCAGGGGTAGAGTCGAAGGGGACGAAGATGAGGCCATCACATGACTGGCCGCGAAGTAAATAACATGGGAGTGCTTGCAAAGTCTGAGCAAAACGAGACACGTACGCGAATGGACATGCCAGATGGACGGAGGGAGTTGAAAGTGATTCCTCGAGGTTGCAGTGTCGCAACCACGGATCCGGTGATCGTTGTATAACCCGCAGTGGGCGTGGGAACTTCTCAGCTGGATCGGAACCTGCGACGTCATCTCCTGAAGTAGCAACCTCCAGCGCTAATGGGGAACCATTTGCGTTGGGGCTTGGCCTAGTGGACGAGTGTCAGACATAGGCACATAGCAGAGCCTTCTCACCAGAGATGGGTTTCCAGATCCGCTGTAATCCCGAGATGCTGGCAGCATATGCAAGGTGGTGGGTGTTGATGATGCTCTGGGCGTAAGTTGAAGTCGGGCCAAACCGTTTGCACAACTCTGCCAGGTGACTTGCAATTTGTGGGTGTGGACCTGCTATTCATGAGGTGGGCACCGCCTATTATTTTTGGCGGTATTTGGTACTATTTGTAAACTCTTTCCCATCTGCTATTTGTGAAAAGCTCGATGTCCGCGTTTTATTTCTTCTGCAAATCAAACTTGAAAGCTTTTGGAAGCCATTTATTTTTAATCCTAATTTTAAGCCTTTTGGCCACTAAGATAAGAAAAATACAAAGTTTCAGGTCACTTTTGACACGAAAAAGTACCAAATTAAGGTCTATCTCAATGTACACTGCGAATTTTGAAAAACAAAGTAGCCAATTTGTAGATACTGTGAAAAGAATAAGAATGTTCCTGCAAAAGTACTCGCGAAAATGTGTCAAGAAAAAGTCATTGAAATTGGCAGAAACGCCTATCTGAACGAGTAATTCAGGTGTGACAATTGATGCCGAAGGCATGTGAGCTCAACTCGAGTGGTCTCGAGGCAAAGCAAAAGAAGGTGCAAGTCGAGTTTGACCTGAAAAGTTGCAAAATTACAACGCGAAAGGGTTGCAGAAAAGAAGCCGTTGAGGCGTCGATATACTCCAGCTCTTCTTCAGCAGGTGGGGGGCCCCGACATTGTTAACCGGCTCAAGCGGTCATTCGACCGGCGCAAGAATATCAAACTCGGAGAGGTGTGTCGAAGTGTGGGACTGGTTGGACGCGATCTTAGCGATATGCTGTGGCCGTGGATAGGTATGCTCATTGCTGGCTGGACCAAGATCTGGCAGTGGAGGGGGGGAAGCGGTGCATTGGCATAGTCGCGGGCCCGGTTAGCGGCCCCAGTGGCGGAGGTGTGGGCACGTACGCGTGCTTGCAGTTCCAAGAAGATTTAGAAGTTCTCACAGAAGGCCTGAGATCCGGAGGGGGCGGGGTCACTGTCCAGTCACATATACGCACTACGGGCTGTGGGGAAGGTCTGGAGGCGGAGGGACGACTGCAGGGCTGCCAGATTCCGGGGTTGAAGGCCCGTACGGATATCTTGAATTTCAAGTGACTGCGTTGGTTCGATGCTCGCGAGCGCATGTCCAAAAATATCATTGAGGTTGTAATAGATCCGCGCGCCGCCTCATAGTTCTTAAGTTGAGATGTCGACATTCGTGCTCTCGATAGACGTAACAAAGTCGAGAAGGAATTGGAATTGCGTCATGAGCCGGAGGGCGAGTACACCTGCTGTGGTGGCGTGAAGTGTGGTCAGGAAAGGCATTCATAAAGTACAGCTTCGTCAGGATCTCAATTGTCCGCCGCCCCTGGGGATCTACGGATAGCGCGAGCTTAAGCGAATCCGAGTTCGCGAAGTCGAAGTTTGTGGCAGAGACGGCAAGGATAACACTGGGGTTGTGTGAGTACTGTAGCAAGTGAGCAAGCGAAGAATTTAAGGAGTGCACGAGTGACATACCAATGGGGTATCGAGATGAGGGTGCGTATTTGTTCCTTTCGATATCGCTACGTTGGTTTCCTTACAAGAATCTGCGTACAAAGGGGGTCTGCTTCCTGCCAAATCAGCAAACAACCAAATTTGAGTAAGCAAACCTACCTTGGTAAGTCCGGGAATACCAACCAAGGTGAGGTCAAGCACTTGAGGACGATATATCCTCACATGGATCGGCAGCTGGACACGCCCTAGTTCTAGCTCGCAACACAGAATATCTGCTATCCGATCTCGCGCCTGACCAAGGCGAAGTAGACAAAGTGTTTTTCGAGGTGGAGGAATTGGCCTCAGTCGTCGCGACCAGGGGGGTGGATCAGCTGGGGGACAAGCGAGTGGCGCGTCTCGATACCCTGGCCGCGCGAGAGGAAGTGACGCCCGACGATGCTAGCGAATGCGTGAATAGATGATGTCAGTGAGAGAGAAGAACGCAATAAGTCAAAATCACTTTTCAAGCACGCTGGATTTACCCGCAGATTGACTGCCGACTTCAAAAGGGTATTCTCAGGGGGGAACGCGAGGTATTGCAAAGACCTTCTTACAACAGCGAACTGGGGCATATCTAATTCCTCACCTTCAGGATGCCACCCATTGCGCAAGGGACAAATGGGAGGTTAAGTTGAGCCAAAAGACGGACGGATATGGACGAGTGGACCTTCGGCACGTACCAAGGTTGCTAAATGTGTCTTATAGCTTGTCGGCGAGCTTTATGACATTCTCATCCACGATTACTACCTGTTTTCTTCTTTCTCTTTGTGGTTTCATGAGAGATAAAATGTTATTTTAAATGTGCGAGTGGGACGAGGTGCCGGGGGTAGTAGAGCGAGACGCGTGCAACCAAGTCGCGTCCTCACGGCCTCAACGTTTCAACGTTTTTTCAACACCAACACTTATTGCCCCCATTATTATAATTAATTCAGTAACAGCATGAATATACTAGTTCTATAATATAGATTCTAAAGAAGTAATTGAGCTGCTTTCTTTCACTCGTGTAATAGACCATAATCCCTCTACTCCGAGTCGACGATAACGCTCATATGAGGCACAGGGGCCCATGCTCAGCGGGTCCTGCAGAAGCTTGACCAGGCGGATGCAGTGTGCTGTGCGATCAACAGCATCCGTGCTAGTAGAGTTGCGCGGCGTGTAAGCGCTGCATTGCGCTCGCATCTACCATAGTAAGATGTGCCAACTACCAGAGTCAGAGTCAACGCACCAGTTATTGTGGGTGGGATAGGCCGCAGGGTATGTACGGCATGTTGGAGCTCATGGACTGGCAATCAGCCTCGTGGCTTCCTGTCCGTCTCCACGTTTAGGCACTGCTCTGCGCCGCCTTGCAACGCTGTCCCTTGATATAAAACACGTCAGACTATTGACCATATCCTCGCCGTTACTATCACTCACCTCATTGATATGCCCCGTTGCTTGTCCACCACCATTTGTTTTCCCCTCATTGGAAGGTTCGTCCGACGTACCAGTGCATTAAGTGAGTCCTAAAGCTCCGTATTCCTCATTCAATGCACCAAATTAGGATTCCATAGAACCCATTAGCGATAGGCGACACTCACCTATCAGTATCCTCAACAATGATATACTTCTCAATATATTCCGCCTCTATCTACCAGACTTTCGGGCCGAATATCAAGACTGGAGCAGTCCTTCAAGTTGGTTACAACAATGTGGGTGGTACAGGCTAGCACACGTTTCCCGACGCTGGCGAGGTGTCATACTTGCATCGCCATTGACACTAGATCTTCATCTTGTGTGCACATATGGTGTGCCTGTAGCAGATATGCTGGCACATTCACCGCCTCTGCCACTTACTGTCTTGTATGGAGAGGGAAACTGGGCCCGTGAGATGACAGCAGAATATGAAGAGGGTGCACTGCTTGCACTCTCGCACCGTGATCGTGTCCATCGTGTCGCCCTTTGGTTGCGAAACGCAAAATTGGTCAAGTTTATCACAGCCATGGATGACCAATTTCCAACTCTAGAACACCTTGATGTGACTTCTTATACGACAACCTCAATACTTCCGGAATCATTTGAAGCACCCAATCTACGCCACCTCTATCTGACGAACATTACTCTCCCAATACGATCTCCTTTACTCACCACTGCCGGAGGCACCTTCCTTTTCCGGCAACCTCCACCAACACGGCGTCTTTGACAGCAGTCGTTTGGCCGCGGTAGCTAGGATTAGTGATAAATTTGTATACCCCTTCGATAGATAACGCCTGCTTTTCTCGCGACCTATCAAACGAGCTTTTATAAAAATGCCTCGCCCGTACCCCCTTGCGGGGCGCGACAGAGAATACGTCACACATCTGTTTTTAACAGCTCCCCTTCCCAACCTTCCCCGCCCTCGCCGCCTCTTCCAAAAGGAAGAAGCCAAGAAGGCTAAAGGGGATAAATCCCACGGCCTACTCATAGAACGCTACCACGCGGTTGCGAACGCCATTGAGGAAGGCTTCGGTTCGAACGCCACCTTATCTCCATCGGCATGGATTGGGGCCTCCTCGGACCTTCTGGCCAGGATTCTTCAGGGTATCCTCAACACGAGGAACCGCGGTCCGGACGGCAACCCGATTGACCCGGAGGAGTTCAACAAACTCCTAAGCTCGGAGGATCTTGAAGCCATCGAACGCAACATGATCAACCTCGAACACCTCACCAAAATTTTCCCTACTCCCCTCCCGTCTGGGGACCCACCTCTCGTCTGCAGCCACTGCCTGCACATGACAGACTCTGAGGCAACCGACCGCATCTCTTGGGAAGCCTACCAGTCAGCAGTCGTGGCAGCAGATCGGTCCCGGAAATCTGTAATGGAGCATATCAAACAAGGCCTGCTACCGGACATCGAAAAAGAGATCCAGCTCTGGCTCATGGATGAGACGAGCTGGAGGAAAAACGCGCTCAAGCCGCGCCTACTCGAGGACCAACAATTGCACTATGCGCGTCGAGTGGAGGAGATAAAGGCGGAGCAAGATCGCCTGGCGAGAGCAGACTGCAAAGACTACTACGGCAGGCGCCTCCGCGAACTCAAAAAAGAAGCAGACGTCACCCTTAAGAAGGAGATCAAACAATACAAGGTATCTATCAGTGGGCCCTCCCACGAACTGTCAGAGCTTCCGGTCCAGCCGGAGCCACCCTCCACGCCCACCCTCAAGCCGGCTCAGCCTCAGCCTCAAGCCGAGCCCGCCGCGGAGCCAGCCGGATCTACGCAAGCCATGTTGAGAGAGATCCTCACTCGGCTAGGTAAGCTGGAGGAAGGCCACGCGACACTCAATGGTAAACCTCGTGCGGGTGGGCCGAGACCGGCCCAGGCCCCACAAGATCAGCCTCGCCCCCCGAACACGAGCCAGCCCCAAACTGCTCCACCTCCCCAACCCTCCGCCCTAGCTCCCCCTCCCCACACAACCCCCCCGCAAGACACTTGGGCGACTGCCACCCGCAAAGGCAAAGGCAAAGCCAAGAAACAGCAGCCGCCAGCCCAACCCAAACAAGAGACGCCCCAGGTCAACCCGGCTACGCTCTGCACAGACATCACTGTCCAAACAGCCAACAACCCGGGGAGCGACCCGAGACGCGACCCGGTGGCAATCACCCGCCAAGTCAGTGGGGCTCTTAAAGCAGCTAAGTCGCCTCTTATTCTCCTTTCCGGTAGATGGGCGTCCTACTCCAACAACTTCGTTTTCACCTTCGCAGGCACGATCCCCTTCCAATCCCTTCTCGATGTTTCGGCGATCCTCACCCAGCCATTCCCCGAGGCGCGCCTAGTTCCAGTCTCTGGCTGGTCCAAGGTTACGTTCAATGGGGTTCCAGCTTATGACCCAGAATCGGGTGACCTGTACACTGGGGACCAACTCCTTGAGGAAGTGCACCACAACCCGCTGTGCGCCAGCCTACACATCATTTTACCGCCACGATGGGTACGCCTGGCGGAGCGCATCTCAGGCCCACACTCGAGTTTTTCTTTCGCCTTCCTCGACCCGGAAGGCGGCATCTCTCCGTTGATGGCCCGCACACACTTGGCCATGTTCGGCAAGGCAATCACTTTCAAAAAATGGCGACCGAGGCCCCCGCTTATGCAGTGCATGCGCTGCCATAAGTTTGGCCACCTCCCCGCTCGCTGCCCCCTCCCGAAGGACGCGATTCGCTGCCACATCTGCGGCGACAACCACCGGGCGGCTGAACACAACTCCAAGTGCAAAGCAGCAGCGAACCACGCCAGTCCCGGCACCTGCGACTGCCCAACCAAATGCATCAATTGTGGCCAGGTGGGCCACACAGCAAGAGACACAGTTTGCGAAGCGCGCGATCCCTACAAGACCCTGGCCCAAGACACCGTCGAATCAACACCCCCCCCTTAATGGCTCAAGTCCGACTCCTATTTGTCAATATGCGCCGCCATAACGCGGCAACCCACGCTCTCCTCAACACCAACTCGGAAGCCGACATCATCCTCATCCAAGAACCATGGCACGACAAGATCAGTACCCAATGCTCAGACACGAACCCTGATGGGGTGGATGTTTTGGGTGGGGTAGCAAACCCGCGGTGGGACTGCATCTACCCCAAAACAGACTGCAAGACATGCTGCAAAGTGATGGCGTACAGACGCATCGCTTCTTCCCATTTCAACGTCACAAATAGATTGGATCTGGCTTCCAACCACCACCTACTCACCCTAGACGTCCATCTAGGCTCTAGTTCTTTCCGTATCATCAACGTTTATCATGACACTGACCACCCCTCCTCTTTCAGGAACATCACCAACATTGATCTGGACCCAATCACCCCCACAATCGTGGGCGGTGACTTCAACACTCACGCCCTAGCCTGGTCACCGCCTGGCATCCGCCCATCACCTCGGGCGCTGGACCTTGAGGAGTGGGCGCTAGGCCAGACCCTTTCGCTACTCAACACACCGGGCGTCCCAACACGGAAGGGTGAGGGCCGCCAGAGGGACACCACGCTGGACCTACTGTGGTCGAATGCAGCCACCACCCTGGAGGACGGGTTCGCAGACATGTCTGTGGACTTCGCCTCTTCCATTGGGTCGGACCATGCGGGCCTCAAAATAGTGTACCAACACTACTTAGAGTCAGCCATCGAATGCGCACCACACCTCAACTCGTACCTCATCAAGGACGAGGCCAAAGAAGAATGGATACGCCATTTCGCAGAGAACTCCCACTACGTCCCCTTCGATCTTTCTTCCACCCGTCTGATTGACCAAGAAATTGACCTCCTTTCTCAGGAGATCGAACAAACCTGCCTGGCAGTTTTTAAACAACGCAAACCGGTCTCACCCAGGACGGCGGCGTGGTGGGACGATAGCTGCGCCGAGGCAGCCGCGGCAGTCCACGAAGCACCCGACCCAGACACCAAAAAACAAGCTCACAAGGCCCTGATCAAGGAGGTTCAAGAGGCGAAACGCAGATGGGCCAATGAATTCCTTCATAACGCCACACTGGAACATCTGTGGACAGCAGCAAAGTGGCGGCATGGCCACAGACAAAGACTCATTCCTGCCCTCTCCACCTCCCAGGGCCTTACTGACGACCCGCCCAGGATGGCCAAGGCCTTGAAGGCCAGATTCTTCGGCAGCCAACCACGCCCAGTCCTGGAAGTGTTCCTGGACGACCCACCTCCAACCGAGACAAGACCCTTCACACCAATCACAGCAGGCGAAATTGCTGCCGCTCTGCGGCCTACGAGCAATAAATCAGCACCTGGCCCCTCGGGACATAACTACAAGCTTGTGAAATGGGTAGCCGAAGTCCATCTGGAGCGCATCAGATGGCTCTTCAATGCTTGCCTCTCCCAAGGATACCACCCAAAAGCCTGGAAATCCACAGCAATCGCGGTCGTCCCCAAACCGGGCAAGGACAACTACTCGCTCCCCAAATGCTACAGACCAGTCGCGTTGCTCGAATGTTGGGGCAAACTCCTCGAGAAGGTCGTGGCGAGGCGACTGACTTATGACATCACTACGCTGAGCCTCATCCCATCCAATCAGTTCGGTGCTTGCCCTCACTCATCCACTGTAGATGCAGGCCTCTGTCTAACACACGATGTGGAGACGGCGCACGCGCTCGGCAGTGTGTGTGGGGTCGTCTTATTCGACATCCAAGGCTTTTTCGACCACATCAACCACGCCCGTCTGGTGGCACTGGTCCGGTCGTTAGGATTCCCCGACGAAGTATGCCAGTGGATCAGCTCGTTCCTACACGAACGATCAGTCCACTTGCATTTCAACAATTACACTTCTACGGACTTCGACCTGGACCTAGGCACCCCTCAAGGATCTCCCCTCTCACCAATCTTATCCAGCATCTACACATCCCCGCTTCTCCATGTGTCGCAGTCATGGGGGGACGGCACCCTCCTTATGTTCATCGACGATGGCAATGCATACGCACGCACCCCCTCATACCAGGCACTCGCAAACAAGCTTAGCGCTATCTACTCAGAGTGCCAAGATTGGTGCGACCATGCAGGCCTCTCAATCGAACCCGAGAAGACAGAGGTAATGTTCTTCTCCAGGCGTCGGCCCAACCCCAACCTCCACGGCACGCGCCCTGATGCGGTCTATCTGCCAGATTGGACGCACTCCACTTACTACATAGTTAAGTCGTCGGATCATATTCGATATCTTGGCTTTCACTTTGACCATAAACTAGTGTGGGACAAACACATAGCGGTCGTCGTGTCGAGAACCAAGAGCACTCTCAAAGCCCTACAACTCCTGGGCAACTCGGTAAGAGGCTTGGACCACGGTAACTGGCGCCGCGCATACAACGCCATCTGCATCCCCACTTTAACTTACGGAGCCCCGATCTGGTTCCGGGGCCAAAAGAGACTGGTAAAGTTCCTCCAAGGGGTTCAGAACGCGGCGGTAGGTACGATAACAGGTGCCTTCCGCACTGCACCGCGCGAACCCCTGCACCAACTCTCGGCGATTCCCCCAATTAACATACGGTTAAATAAACTGGTAACTCAGGCGGCAATCCGCTTGCTATCTCTTCCTCTTAACTCCCCTGTCTTGCACCGCCTCGGACAGCCCTGGCACGGAGAACACGACAGCGGCGTCCCGCTTCCATACCCCACCAACGGTCGAGCACCGGACACCTGCATCCGGCGCCTCGCCCGACGCGTCCCAACCGACAGCAGATGTCCCCCACTTGCCTCCCATCCACCATGGCACACATGCCAACCTCCCCCTGCCCGGTTCTCGGTTCTCCAAGCCCTTCCCAAAGGAGACGAGCGTAAGAATCTCATGCGAGAGATTGCCACCTCCCACTGCGGCAGGGTGGACAGCATCACCATTTACTGCAGAGCTTTGGGCCCCAACCCAATGCACACGCTACCCACGTGGACAGCGGCGTGCGTAGCCTACCACCGCCAACAGGAAATTAAATCCCAGACGTCAGTCCTGGGCCAGAACTCCTCCTCCAGAGACGCAGCCTTCCACGCAGTAGCAGTAGCGGTAGCCATGGCCAAGGACATATTGGCCGGCTCCCCTTTTTCTTTCGTCACAATTTTCACCGCTGATTACTTCGTAGTGCCTTACTACCAAGTCACTGAACGACACGAGAACACGGTGACATGCAGCGTGATATGTGACACTGTGGCCGACACTCTGTTCGCACACCCCGACACATCAATCCTGATCTGATGGATCCCGGGAAAGATGTCCTTCAAACCTTTGGAGTGCCTCCAAACCATCGCGGTGGAGGCTGCGTCCCTCGCAATTCCCGACCTTGACCTGTCATCCCCCACCCCCTCGGCTCTACGCGAGACAGCCAGACATGCTGCCTTGTCAGAATGGGAACAAGTCTGGCTGGATGATCCATGCCTCAATCCGGCGTACAGAGCCCTCCACCAACCCCCCTCTTTCGAAACCCCAGACTTCATCAAGGGAGTAGGGGTAGCCCCCCGTTCAGTTTTTTGTACAGCAGTTCGCCTCCTCACTGAACATGCGTTTACAGGAGAGTACAATGCACGTCACCGTCCTCGCGCGCCAGATCCACACCTATGTGACTGTGACCGTGGCCCCTTACAAACCCCCACTCACGTCATCTTCCATTGCGAGCGCTTTCGCGCAGCGCGGGAAGCACATCTTCGACCAGTCTCAGACTCGCTCTCACCAAACATCATATTTGGGACCAGAGCTGGAGGCGAGGCGCTCACAAGATTCATCGAAGCTACACAAGCTTGCATACGACCGAGAAGGGCTCGGAGAGAACCCCCAGAAGACTATGGTTGACGGCGTCACGCCTCACCATCATATCACATCAGCAATCTTGGGTCTTATTACAGAGTGCTCCAGAGTACTCCATAGCGCTGTAATGCTGTAACATGGGTCTATTATTTCATAGTACTCTGTAATTTCAGTCACATTTATGGAGTGCTCTGTAATG
>QFDX01001315.1:0-20357 GCA_003315875.1 Lactifluus piperatus
CAAATGAACGCGCATAGCCACAAAACACAAACATCTCACCCTCCGATCTCCCGCGTATCTATCTCTGCTATTCTATCAAACTTATGCATCGCCATTTGTGTGTGTGTGAGAGAAACGCATTCTCGTTTGTTGGCGCTGGGAGCTGTGTGACCTGTACTGCACAAGTACGAGTTACAATACAATACAAAAATAGCTGCACTGGCCCCGAGATTGATCCGTGCCCCGCCTCGCCACCGGACCCGGGACGCCCTTCATCGCAATGGAAGTAAGCAATTAACAACCAAGCGAGGATTGGCGGCCGGCAACCCCGCATTAGTAGAAGTAAGTCAGCAGAAACAAGACGAACGGGCACATGTGCAACAAACATGACATGACGAGGAATGCAATGCAGACTACGAATGATGCGGCATTACATCTCAGTTTGTAGCGCGCGCGCTCAGGGACGGACCTGGAGCAAGATCCGGGGGCATAAGTTACTGCCCGGCAAATTAGAAGCGAAGCCAGATGGGGGAGAGCCACCAGAGGTGCCGCAAAGGGCAAGTTCGATATAGGAGTGGTGCTAGGTTCAAAGTGGCAGTATTCTGTTTGCGGCAAAAACAAGGGGCACGCTCTCATGATCTATGGTCCGGTGGTGCGAGCTGCTGTCGTCTCTTTTCGCATGTTTCTCTTTCCGTCAAGATGAGGCGTGAGATATTCGACTTCCATCCCTACGAAAGAATGATTGATGCCGCTGCCGGCGCATCAAATGTATATCCGTAGCAACACAAGACTAGATGTGATTCAAAACACAGAAGATATCAATACATACATAGGGGTATCGTACTGTAACTGCAGCGTGAGGTGTCATTCTTGTTGGATTGTTGGTGATCGGTGACGTAAACGTAATCGGACGTGAGAGAGCCATGGCGACAGGACAGCAACAAGACAAAAGAGAACCCGAAAACGAAAACAAGAATAAAGATGTGAGAAACCAGAGGATGAATAGAGATGGGGGGGGGAACAAGAGTAATGGGGTATTGCAAGGGCAGGACAACGAAAGCAGTGCGACGATGAGCAAGGAGGAAACTGACTATAAGATAATTGACGACGAAAAGTAAAAATGAAAAAGGCCCAAGAATGAAATGAGAGAAGAACGCAGTCACATGGAACGAAGAAAAGTCGGGCGGGAGCAAATGTTCCACCGCTTATGACGCACCGACGATCATGGTCCACTCACCCGCGCTAGGCCCCGGCTGAAGCCCGTAAAACCAAGTATACCCCAGCAAGCAATCCACGCGCCGAATGCCATCGGGCGCAGCGGACCCCGGGGGCAAGCCCATCCCGACACGCGCGGCCCACACGGCATGGACGAGACCAAGGTATTCGGGAGCCATGCCCGCGAGTTCGTGCGGGTGCACAAATTCGTGCAGATTCGCAACGAGTGCGCGGAACACATCCCCGCAACGTACACCGGCCGCGTTGCGCACATCCACTGGCCAACGCCACCGCGCGTGGCCCTCAATCGCGCCAATGCGCAGCGAGCCGCAGGGCGGCCACGTTGCTGGCTGTGCGTAGTCAGAAGTGGCCATCGGGAGCGCAGATTCAACCGGGCTTGAGCTGGGGAAGTGTATCGCGCGAGCGGTGGTGCGAAGGTCCCACGAGAGTGGTGGCAGGCCGATGTTATGGGCGAGAAAGGGATTCAGAGCGCTCGTTGATGAGTCTGTGCGCAAGAGAGGTGAAGAGGGCGTGGGGAGGTGGGAGAGACGGGGCGGAAGTGAAGGTAGAGGATGGTCGTACGGGCTCGAGGGTTCCATCATCTCGACAGACGACGGGGCATCGGCGAGAGAGGGCCTCGGGTGGGTGTGCTCTTCTGCCAATAAGTTCGTGATCTCGAGTTGCGCAGAAACGAGCCATGCTACATACCAAAATATTCCCCCCAGTTGTTATCTGCCGGGCGATAAGCCCATTTTGCGAGGTCCCTCCACTCATTATCAGTAAGTTGCGGCCGCGAAGCGGCATCTAGGGCGGGTGTAGCCGGGCCGGGTTGCCGTCCTGCTAATTGGCCCAACGATGTCAACGATCCGCCACACATCACTGATCCTAACAATTCACACACCAGATTTTCTCCGGAAGACAGAAGAGACGACCCTCCAGAACCTGCTATGCACACGGCTTCCAGACCCTTCCTGCATCGACTGCGAAGCCCTATCGGACTTGGCGTTGGTGACCCTTTCGCGCCTACTTCCTATGCTCGTGGGTGTGGCTGCCGTCGCGCTGACCACTGGGTCGGCTGGTACGTACTCTCCTGGAGGTGCGAACGTAAAGCGGGGTGGAAGAGCGAGCTCCGAGTTCGGCGGGATGACTACACTTGGACTCCGAATACTGAGAACGGGTGGCGAGGTACCATGCGCCTGCGATAAAACGGATGTGCCGTGGGATACTGGAAGAAAAAGGGGCGCAGGTAAAGGCGGCATGGCTCTGGAAGAGGGAATGTAGTTCTGTGGGGGAAGGCTCTCCATAGGAGCATAACCGTCCCGAGAGACGACAGGCTGTTGTGGGGGCGGCCCATTTGACGGAGAGGTGCGCCCAAGTAATATGGACGTGTGTGGCGAGATTGGACGAGAAGTCAGTGCAGAGCTCTCATCAGGATGATCAGGGAGGGCGACTGCACGCATGTGAACCGAAGGTCCCGAAGGGATGCGAGGGATCGCGCCCGAGGCGAGCGTGGCGGAGAGGTCGTGTGAGGCTGAAAATTCGTTAAAGATAGTGTGTAATCCCTGCAGGTCGTGCTGCGGTACTTGGTATGGGGATAGCTGGCGAAGTGACATGGGGGGTGCGAGCAGCGAGGAATGACCGATTGAGCCGCTCTCGTCTGAATCGTCAGGTAAAGACGGTGGCGGGGAGGCGTGGTGGTCGGTAGACATGTTCAGTGTTTTGCTGCATTGGAGGTCAAAAGGCCAAAGGATGGCCTTTGAGGCCAATCAATCACGTAACAATTTTTATCACGTACTTGTAGTCGGATATTGGCCTGCACTGCCCCTCACGCAAAATCGGGTCGCACGCTGGGGTGAACCTGGCCAGGCAGCCAAGCCATGGCATTTGGGGAAACGGACAAATAGTATTTAGTTCAAATGAGAATTCGCAGAAACGATCCAACTATCAATGATTGGTTGCACGAGTAACTGACGGATTGTTGATCGCCCCGGGGGGGCTGGGATGTAGGCTGTGAACGCAATTAAGGGTGGGACCCCGAGAGCCTGTGGAGAGTTTTTTGGGGGGAGGGAACAGGATGAGCACAGCGCAATGTTTCTCACGTAGATGAGGGGAGGAAAACGGATCGGAGCGGGGCGACCATCACGGTTGCGCCGGACGAATCAGGCGCATGATAGCCACGCGTCTGGAGTCGTCTCCGGGAATAGGCCCTGCAAGGCAAGGCACACATGTGAAGACGATCGGATAAAATTATATTTGGTGTTCAACGCTGGACGCTCAGACGACCTGACTTGTGGGAAGGTCAGGAAGGTGTGCTGGGGTGAGATGTCTCCAATGGACACCGAAAACATGGATATCAGGTACCAATCGATGGCCTAGACTGCGAGCAGGCCATCGTTTAGTACGGTGGGTGGGATTAAAGGGCTAAGACAAGAGCGATGCTGGAGGGGGTGACAACATAAGACGGGGGCGAGAACGCAAGTGATCGCTTCATTACGGCGACCCACCCTGGAGTGGATGGTAACTGAAGTCTGTGCCTGTTGAGGCGCTTATCCCTCCCGAGTGTATATGAGTGGTTGGTTCAATTTGCTGTACCAGAAACTGCGGACCGGCGCGCCTCTGCGGCCCACCGGCAAGGTGAGCCAGTAGCCATCTCGCCATTGTGACCACCCTAAGCTTTACGGGATGTCTCGGTCGGCTCGGTTGTTTCGTCACAGCTTGCCCATTTGCCCTTTGCCCTTTACACAGCTCGGGATAGACATTCCCCGGTGATTACGCAAGCACCGAAATCAAAGGCAGTGAAAAAAGACTGCGAGCAAGCAAACGCCAGACAGTCTGATCTTCTATAGTTTTATTGTGTTATCTTCAAATGTGGGGGGGTAAGTGTAGGATCACGAGGCAACGGGGTCTGCTACGTATGCACAGCCACAATTATGTTGGATGTGAGGGCAGGGCGGAAGGACCCGCATGATGGCCGACGACGGGTCAGAGGCTTGGGTCGCCGCCATCATATTACATACGCTGACGCTTGAAAGGAAGGACAATGCCACAGAACAAAAAGGAAAAAAAAAATTAATGAAAGGGCTCCAAGGCCGAACTTGAACCCGATCCATACTTCTGCGCTTGTGGCTTATGATAGAGAAGGGAGCATCTCTTCGTCGTCGTACAGCGTTATCTCCATGACGGGATCTCGGATTAGGATGTTGTTGCGGCGCAATATGGGCCGCGGAGGGCTTGCTTCTCTCGAGTCAAAATGCAATCGCGCGATGACATTGAACCGTAACTGCGGAAGGCACGCGCACGCGTCGGCGGACAAAAAGGTCATTGGCGGGGCCATCCCCAGGAATTATTGTATGGGTATGGGGGCTTTTGAGAGATTTTTTTTCCCCGCGTCGGGGGCAATGAGGCATAGCATGACTCGACTCGGAGCGCCGAACATGCGGCTGCTTCAGTACTCGGTGCTAGTGGGCCACGCTGGCAAGGACGCCTTCTAACACACACCAATTACAGTAAAAGCGAGCATGGGTTGATCACTCCCAATTTCCAACTGTAAACGAACGGAATTGGGTTGCCAGATGAGTCAAAGTGGTCCTTTTCGTGCCTTTGGCAGCGGAAGAGCCTCTATCGGGGGGGACGGACGGGATGGACGGAACTTCAGCGCTTCAGCAGTAGGTTAGCTGCAATTCCGAGTCAGCGAGTGTGTTACGCCAAGCCTCTGTGAATGATTGCCCATTTGTCTCACGCATGATACAAGAGCTGTACCTTAAGCTTAGGTTCATTTGACCCACGACACCACTTTGGCTCGTCATCTCCGCTTCATATTGCTTTACACGCGCATCTAATCAAACTCGACAAATGACTTGTGGGTGCGGCGGTTCCGGTCACGGTACACGGTACCGCTACACTCCTCCAAGTCAGTTGCTCTAGCCCCGTCGTCGCGCTAGCGCAGGAAAAAGCGAAAATATCTCCTAAAATTTTCTTCCTCGTTGCTTTTCATCGCTTTTGGCAAGATGAAAGGGGGAGAGGGGATATGCATTATGTACTGTGCCACGTTCTGTACCCATTTGGTGTTATTACACTACGCTACAACACATCGAAGACAAGAAAAAAAACGTGCTCATTGTCATGTTATAAACAGTATATGGGATCCTTTTCCTTATTGGGACGAGTAACACGATCATTACTGTATCGCATCCCCCGAAGAACAAGACATAGAGAAACTTCGCAACTTGCGTTGGGAATGAAGCAGCAAGAGAACAATAAAAAATCATGTCCCCCCAATATATATGGACGTCCGGAATTTCCAGACCAATACGGCCGAGGAGCAAAGGAGAAGTTTAAGCTTCGTCAATGTACATCGGTACCCCATGCCGAGTCACTGACGTACATGAGCAGGGCATGCGGTTGCCACGCACAGCCGCGAATCTACGTAAACGTTCGAACATGCGCACTCTGCTCATCGTCGGCATGTGTTTTTGGTACCTATCGCCCGGATTACCCGCCACGAGAGAATCTTGCCTAGACCAACTTCGTGCAGGTCCGCGGGGCAGCGGTGGCGGCTTTCGGGGCCACCAACTACTCGAGTACACGCGAGTCAGTGGGGTCTTCTACATTGCAGTTCTTACAATGCCAGTGGCGGGGGATGTGAAAGACGTCCGTACGTACCCACGACTAGGACAAATTAAAAAAACGAGGTTGGGCGCTGCGCAAACCAGTAAAAAAAATGGGGAACGATTAGATAAAATAAATAAAAATAAAACTTCACTATCTAATCTAGAAATCGACAACGCCACGGCCACGCCATGTCCATGACGCTTTGTTGCGCCCTTGCGCCGGCACGCTCCTGCCATTTTTGCGTCCTCCGTAGGTACGCACGCGCTCCCCATTTACAGAGATAAGATATGCGCTTGTCACACACCGCTTCCTTTCCCCTGCAGGGGGTACGGCCGCGTCTCCGCCGCTGCGCGCTTAGCAGTCTATCCACTTGCCTTGCTGGACATAACGCACCTTGCCTCATGTGGACATTCCTTCCCCGCGGTCCGGCGGCTGCAGGGCGCGTTGCTCTCCGTTATGCGCCCTCCCACCCTACCTAGTCATCCCCTCCTGATCTTGCACCGCCACATCTCGCAACACCGAGATCGCGTTTCACCTCCAGAGAACGGGGCTTTTGAATCTTTCCTTTAATTGTATGAGACTGTAGCTCTCGTACGTACTTACGACGCATGTCATTTTCAAAGGGTCCTTGCTCGCTCACAACGCTGCAAGTTATTCACACCTGACTCACCGTAACCGGCTTTCGGCGAGGTGCGACCGTAATCGCGAAGCGCGGCCTTACGTTCGCAGGCGGGCTTCGCCCCGTCATGTCCGGGTAATAGGAGGGTGTGGTTCTTTACCCATGTAGCATAACGCCCGAAAAGCGAAAGCGCACAATATTGCGCCGAATCTCCGCGAGCGTGAGACTGGGGCTCGACGTAAAGGTACAGACGGCGCTTAACGTGGTCGTACCGAATCATAGATCGCTGGGAGGCATATGCTTGTTATTGGCACCGCCGATTGACCCTCGTTCCCTAACCCAACCCACTCACGCACGCGAGTCGAACATCCGCCTCGGCGGGACCGAACGCGAGCTACCAGTGGTAATTTTATCTCCTGTCCTTGACTCGTGCCCCGGCGGGTGTCAATTTTCTAGCTCGGGATGGCACCAATACAAACGCATTGCAAATATCATTTTCAAGCCGATTAGCCGGGACGCTCGTAATTGGCATTTTGGGATCTCTCGCTTGATAAGATCAGAATCTGGAACTTGTCTGAGATTTCGGATTTCCTCATAACACCACTTGTGAGACATTCGGGAACCCAACTGTGACCGTGCCCGAAGACCTCACCGAGTCATCAGTGCGCTGAAACACAACACCTCCCTCAATCCCACAGGTGTCAGCGGCGCAAACTTTGGTCTCTGAGGTGCTACAGAGTTGTTCAGCGGTCAGATTTGACGCCACAACATATGGGAACATATGAGCATTGAATAGGAGAGCGAAATGCAGCGAACCGGAGGTGCGGGGAGCACGCTTGCTTCGTCATCATCTAGACCCCAACTTGAGCTATCTGATAATACAACCTGTTACGCCACCGCACGAAAATATTGGGTATACGTACGAGTATGGTGTATTTCGACAGCCTGCCTTTGAGAGCTCCGTGCTCGTTGTACTAGGCTACTTCGAGGATGTTCCACGTTTAACGACGACAACACCCGGGAGACTAACCATGTATTTTCTAATTAATGATCACATTTGACTTTGGTACCAAAGGCGGAGCTTGTATCGCTACGGTGACAAGACGAAGGGCGTACAGCATTGTGGGACGGTTGGGATTGGTCAAATGAAGAACTAGGCCGGGTGCTAGACGCTAGGGGGGTGGGGTGATCTGGGCGTCCTAGGCCCTATGACACAAAAGAAAGGAGTTAACTAGTTTTCCCTGAGGGGTAGGAGGCCTGTTTCGGGAGGTCGGGCGGAGGCAGGGATCGATCATGTCAACTGTAAGGTTTTTGTTTCCGGTCCTTTCTAGGACGTGTATGTGGGGGTCGTATCCAAGGCGACCACGATCCACGTTCCCCCGTGGGCAACGTTGGGTCCAAGCATCGATATCGATAATTGAAAGATAATAGAGATGGCCCAGACGGTGATGGTGGCTGTGCACACAAGGGCCTCTCGGAAGACAGAACTAGGGAAATTTCACCAAAGAGAATAATCGCAAAGTCAGCGCACACAAATTCGATCGCAGTACCTGGGCGTGAATGTAGTCCTGTCAAACAGGAAAGTGGGGATGAGCCCCATGATAAGGGTAGAGGGTTTTCTCTCTCCGCGTTCACGTCCATCTCGGGGCGGGGTCTATTGGACGCGCGTGATGCGTGGAACACGGTGTATGGATGTCCGGTAGTCGCTAGGCGTAGGTCGGGGCTGAAATGACAGGATCACCGGCCAGGCACGAACCCACGCCGCTGCTCACGACATCCTCATGTCACGAGCGCAAAAGTACAACTATATTTGCATGAATTTCCAGGAATTGTTGACAGCGGATGTATCAGCAGGGAGAAAAGTGGTAAAGATGAGGGGGGTTCTCAGGTGCGTGTAAGATGTCAAATGGGGGCGTGGGGATCCGAAAACTATATTATTTAATGATACGTTCTCAGTACTTTGCTCAGTGAGGGTTGGTCATTTTGCGAGCCTTGAGGCAGATAGGAGGAGTAAATGAAATGGAGCAAAGAGGGAAAGAAAAGGTAGAGATCGTGTGTGCAGCTTAGAGAGGGAGGGGAGGAGTGCTGTGCTGCAGACAAGGGAAGTGAGTAGGTGGTGTGGTGATCGGGCCCAGCAGTTTGGTAAGAGGAGGGCGCAAATTGGGAACCGAGAGAGGAAGAGCTGGGCGCGTGGGGAAAATAGAGCACATGGCCGTAGGATGAGGCAGATGACGCAGGGGCGGGAAGGAGCAAGGGAGATTTGAAGATATTGTATTACTATTACCGGATGGGGCCTACGGAAGTGGGGGAAAGGAAAGGAGAGAGTAGGTTAACTGAGAGAGTAAGACAGCGGAATTATGAAATCAGGAAGAGTTAGGTTACCAAAATGGGAAAGGTGGGCGATTAGCAAAACGCCGAATATTTTAATGATGGGAAATATGATAATGGACAGATAAATGTAGATGTTGTGGCAAAAGCGGGGAAGGAGATTGATTGACTCGTGAAATATTTCAGGCTCTAGTCTGTCTGGCGCATCCATCCATGCGGTTGAATGAGCGGACACGGGGTAAGGTAGAGAAATGGAAAGGCAAAGGCAAAGGTAATGAAACGGACGGGTCAGAGTTGCCAAAATGGTCGGATAATGGGAAGCGCCGGGTGACTGGCGCGGGAGCCAATATATTATAGCGATACGACTCACAAGGGAAAAATATGGAGAGAAAGGAAAAAGAAAAAAAAATCGGGGTTGGGAAATGGGCTGAGGAAGAAGATAGGCGAAGGGATGGGAAATGGAAATGGAAGAGGGAGGGAATGAGATAAGTAAAATATTGTTACCAGATAGATAATGTAGAGACAATAGGCAAGGCGGCAAGTGGCTGACATTTATTTGTAAATATTTGGGAATAGAATGAAATGGCCGAAGTTACCCAAATTGTATTGTGCCCCTCGACGATCCGGATCGGGGCAAGACCCAATGCTGAACTGTGAGTTAAGATCTAGGTGGTATTACGGCTCTCTTCGGACGAGGCTGAAACCTTGGCCCAAAGCTGGCTATAAAGTCTAGCCACGCTCCTAATTGTCTTCGGTTGCCGCCACTCATAATTGTTCGTACGCTCGTCTTGACAAGACAAAAGACAGAGCGACTGAAAGTCTCATTACCTTGAGCATCTACCCTTTTCTCCCTCCTGCTTGCGACCCAAGCGGGAGTATTGAGCGTTTCTTGGCATCACTCAAAGCGAGCTTACCTAGTCTTAACTTGCCTTTTATCTCTCGTCGCCATCTTCCCTCCGATTTCAACAATTATCTTCTTCTCCTCCCTTCTCGTGCGGAGACAACAATCAAATCATGCCCGCTATCCGCACCCGTGACACTCCCGTACAACGTGAGTTCCCTCTCATCAATTACTATCCTTCGATACTTACCTCCCTCCAAAGCACTCGAAGTGGCCGTGGCTGGGCCCGACACTCTTACTACCCCCTTGCTCAATGTCATCTCTCCGACGCCGCGCGCCTTTACGTTTCCCATGAATATTCACAGTCCTTCCCCTTCTCCGTCCAACTCACCGTTTGAGCCTGATCTCAGACTGCTCACGTTCTCTACGCCTCCCCCTTTCAACAAGACCCACACCCCGTCCTCTTCAATCTCATCCATCTCCTCCCTTTCTGTGACCAGTGCTAGCACTGCTAGCACCCTCTCTGCGGATGTGCCAGCTACTCCTTCCAGCTGTCACCGCCGCAGGCGTTCCACAGTATCCGATATCAGTGAACGCCGACCAAAGAAGGGTGATGAAGACTATATTAAGAGGCCGGAGAACGCGTTCATCCTTTTCCGCCGTAAATGTTGCGAGGATCGCAATCTGGCGCAGGGCGCCGGAGATGCAGGCGAGGGCGATGGGTCCGCCCCACCAACCAAGAAACAACGTCAGGCGGATTTATCCAAAACTATCAGTCAACAGTGGAAATGCCTTTCGGCTGAGGAACGTCAGTATTGGGAGGATCTTGCAAAGGAAAAGAAGGTGCGCGCATCCAGTCCATTCCCCTCTACCTACTAACACCCATCACGTGACTTTAGAAGGAGCATGAAGCACTGTACCCGAACTACGTTTATCGTCCTCAGCGTGTCAAGGGCAAGAGGGCTGCTGCAAACGGAAAAGGCAAGGCCCGCGGCCCTGAAGAGTCGGAGACTGATAGCGAGGGCCTCTCCTTTGTTATGCCTGTCCCTGCCGTACCCCAGCGTGTGGGACGTCGCGCCATCTCTGCGCCAACCCCTCCCCCGGCTTACCAGCAGACTATCCATATCCCGATGGTATACATGCCATCGACGCCCACATCACCCTCGATGATGTCCATGTCTATTGCGCGCACCTGTACGCCCTCTCAAACCCCCACCCAGCTCCCTTCTGCCTGCGTGGATTACGCCTTCTCGCCCAACGCATCCGATGGGTCCCTTCAAGCGTTTAATCAGCCTCAGAGATGGTCTTCCGAAGGTGCAGCAGGCGACGACACATATGTCAACGTATTCGACTTTCCACTTACGAATACGCCCTGCGCGCAACCGGCGGTCCCGTTCTTCAAGTCGTCCTCTACGCCTAGCTCTTACACCAACTCATCGGGCCCGCCCTCACCGGCTACATCCCCGTACACGCCGACGGCACTCGAGACACTACACGTTACCAATGACGCATGGCAGGCACAGACGTCGCTTCCGATCTTCGACGTGGAGCCCCCCCTGCCGATTTCTCTCGAATACCAACCTTATTCGTGGGCTGACGCGCCGGACCTGTGGGTTAACGGGAGTGCACCTATGTTTAACGAGCATTTTGACATCTCCATGATCCCGCCCATCTCCATCGAGGTACCCAAATTTGATGGCTTAGCGCACCTCGTGGACCACCCGTGCGCACAAGATTTTCTCAGCCCACAATCTGCTGAGCAGGATGGGGACGCCTACGCACCTGTCTTTACGTTCAATGATGTGCCTGAAATGGCACTCGTGGATGGTTTCTAGCAACCTCTCTCCACTCTGTGTATGGTCCCGGCGGCCACACGCCGACGACGCTACCCACGCGACTGCACGACAATGACCGACCTCCAATGCCTGTACAGTTACTCGTTTTTCTTGTATTACCACCTGGAGTCCCCCACACGTCCTGTACTTCCTTCTGTTTCCACCCCCCCTTTTTTTCCCGGGTCGCGTCGTCTTCAGGACACTTGATTTCTCTGTTGTATATTGGTTGTATTTTGTTTTCGTCGTGCGCGAGGATCAATCCCTCTGTATCCACCTTGTCAACCCTCCACGCCGTTATTCATCCCCTTATGCGCTATATCTTCACCTTTACGACTTTTGCACTCACCTAACCCCCGAGCAACCTCTAATCCCGTCCTCCTTTACGCGGCTTAACGGATACCCTGGAACGACCGACACGTATGACACTTGCACTCTTTCCTCCCATCCCTTCTCTCGCTACATGTTTTATCATTCAGATAGCTTCGTCTTGTTACAGCAGTACCTCGTCGGAGTGTTTTTGCAATGAAAACCTGGTTGAAAACCCGGAAATTGATCATTCGAGTGATTTATTGAGAGAATTGAGAGGGGGGAGAGTCGTGAAGGAAAAGACAAGGGTTGTTAGTGAGAAAGGCGCCCTGGAGACCAGCTACTAGTGCTGTCTACACGTGCTTCAGGCTGGTTGCAGGCAACCACACCTCACCTCGAAAATGGTTGCCAGTGTCATATATTATAATTTAATGAACAAAATGTGAAAAGTGAGGGTGGTATACCTCAACGGCCTCAACCCCGGGCCGGTCCTAGGCTTGTACTACAGTATCGAGGCTGCGGCACGCAGCTTGCATATCTCCTCTTCACCACAAGTCCATGATTTCCATCGATTCTTTCATGCTTGGTCTCCGCGAGGCTCCTCCTACCTCTGACAGGGGTACCACCCCACGCCGCTGTCAAACCTGGCAACCTTCGCCCTCGCCCTTAAGGCACGTATCCTCGCCCCCGCAGCAACCACACATTCCACCCTCCCCACTTCCACCCTCGCCAGCCATCTGGTCGAGGCTCCCTATCGAACTAGTCACCCAGATCCTTCTCTATGCCGCCTTTGCGTCCCGCACTGATGCCCATGTATTCTGCCTTGTGTCCTCCTCTGTGCGCCGCGCAGTTCTGCCCGCTTTATATTACAACGTGCTCCTACGCTACGCCGGGCAAGTGGGCCCCTTTGTCTCTCCGTTCATAGCCAAAAGCAGGTTATCGCCATACCGGTACAAGTACTCAACCTCCTCCTTTCCACCCAATCACCACCATGATACCAGCAACAATACCAAGCTGCTCGCGCACATCCCCATCCACGCCCTTGCCCTTGCCCTACCCACGAAGCGTCCATCTCTCGAGGCCGCACTGGCATGCATATCGCCTGCTCTTGCCTCGCTCGAGCATCTAGCGTTGACGGCGCCGCTGCTCAGTGCACACGCGCACTGGTTACGAGCAGCCCCGCACATCCGACCACGCACGCTGATGCTCTACCACCTAGGACGACCCGCGCCGGTGCACTTTGGCGAGCCGTTCCTGCGCTGCGTGACGCACCTATACACGTCCACGCTCACCGGGTTCCGCGAGACTTCGCCTGCGTCGCTTCCCACACTCACACACCTTGCACTCACCACGCGCGCCACACAGTCCCAAGCCGTCATCGATGAGGTCATTGCTGGGGTACGGCGCATCCTAACTGCATGCCCGAACCTCGTCATGCTCGTTCTCACACTCGACCACGTCCCTCCCGCCACCCCTGCCGCCAGCAGCGGCGACAGTAACAGCAACGGCATATTGGAGTTCCCAGGGGTACCGGTTACGACGCTCCCTGAGCCATGGTGCGCTGCCCTTGCGAGGCAGCGCGATCCTCGCCTGCACATCCTGCCCTTTGCGCTGCACCCGCGCCTTATATGGCGGGACATTGTGGCTGACGATAGTGGCGGCAGCGGCGGTGAGGAAGGTGAAGACGCAAAGGCGGGAAGGATACGGGACGTATTTGCGTATGCGCAGGCGTGGCGCGAGGCCGAAGCATGCGGGGCGATTAACGCTATGATGCGGTTTCAACTTGCGGGTGAAATTGCTGCACGCAATGAAGCGCTCGAGTCGTGGAAGGAGGACGAATGGGATTTAGATTTGATGACTGCGCCTGGCTACATCCACAGTCGGTCTCCTGACGAGGGCGACACCGATACTCGTGAGTGGGCTGCAACATCAACATTTCCCACCCCTTTTTTCTTTTAGCTGACAACTTCTTTTCGTTGGTGTAGCTGCCGTGCAGTGGTGAGCACCCTACCTAGTTGCTCTCCGTGGTCTGATTGGTGTTGTCCTGGAGCGGGTGAGTGAGCGATATTCATGCGAGAGTGACATGAATTGATACGGTTCATGAATATGAACAGTCTGGAATTGCCACCCTAAGAGCCAAGCCTTCCCTCCTCTCTCCCGATTCCATTCGTGCTCAGATATGCAGTCGTTCTTTGACGACTCCCTCCATAACCTCCCTGTTGTGTAGACGCCGCTCTCCTCGGGTCATCTGTCCATTGTCCTAGGCTTCCATTTGTTGTGGCCATGCCCTTACGCCGTGAACAACCAATCGGTTTTCTGTTTTCCCTCTTAAATTGTATTGCCGGTTGCTCTCCTTCCTGCATCTATGATGGCACGTACCTTCTATTGTATGTTTCCAGTTGCCCCACTTCCATGGAACGAAACCGAACATAAGAAGGCTTCTCGCCTTCACACACCGTATAATTTCATTTTGATCCACCAATCATGCTGTACTGTACTGTAGCAACGTGATGTGATGATGAACCTTGCACGCTTCTCTTTTGTCTGCTCTTCTGTGGCACGCGTAACATACATACACACTCCACCGCGAGCGCCGTGTTTGTAGTGGATATCCCTTCATGACCGTAAGTTAATAGCTCGCTTTACTGTAATCAGGCCGCATGGTCGCTGCCGAGTCTAGCTCTCCCCTTTCGATCTCGATTTTATCCTTCTTAAATAACTTACAAGTACATGGATACTGTACTGTCTTGGGCGGGGGACGAAAATGTCTCCCAATCCAAATGCACAAACACAACATGGCCCCATGTCTCCCATAGAGTGATAGGCCCAACCTGTCATTTGTCATGTACCGATCACCTCACATCCGCTGCCAACTTTGGCGGTCCAGGGGGTGGTACTGTATTGTCCAAGTACAGCACACCTATCAGTGTGCGAGTTGCGATGTAAAAATGGTCATACCATCATCCATCGCATCCATCAACAACCCCCCACTCCCCCTTTTTTTTTTGGTTTGCCGATTTTCCTTTCCTGTTGAAGTGCTGGAATCGTGTTTGTAACGTGCCTGTTACCGGTAAACGGGGAATTGGGTTGGGGCTATTTATTATTCCTTTTTTTTTTTGATCCCCTCCGTGCCCGTACTGTGTGTATATTGGTATATTGACACCGAGATTGGCGTCTATCTAGGGACGCAACCCAGCCGTAGCCGCAGCCGCCCGCTGCCGCACTTGATTGATCAAGTACTTCATTGACCTTGGGGTTTGAGTTTCTCAGACTTAGTCTGCAGGGATAAACACGCGGCACGCCGCTCTGAAACCTGTTCCCTAAAATACCCTTCGCGCTGCAGGGCCAATATTTCTAATTGCGCGCTACAACCAGGGAGGACCATACATTCGGTGCCAACCAAAATGAATATAGCACCCGTGACAAGTACACAAGGGTCAAAAGCAACGGAGAAATGGAGAGGATGACTGAGCCATGTCATGTTAGGATGGCTACAAATCGTCCCTAGCAGTTTTGCGCGCTCGCGCCGGGCCCCTTACGCCCCGTCACGTTGTTCACATTCTTGTGTCGCCGCGTTGCTCCTGATGTAGCGCGAACCTTTGGAAATCCATGTCCTGTCATGTGGCACTCATTGGCGCCCACCAACCCATAGCTCGGCCATCTCGGTAGCACAAGGTCAGACCCGATATGCCCTCTCAGGGCAAAGCCAAACTTACCTTGGCCAAAATCGATGCGTTCTGATATATGACTCGCAATGGCTTACGCGACAATAGTGCTGACGATGCGTGATGACGCTTCAAGTCACCGCGAGGGCATTGCGCCCTGCCGATTTGACCTACGTGCGTTAGGTGCATGTCAATTAGGATTGGCGCTCCAAGTCAACAGTTGCTGATGGTAGGTAGGTGGTGCCTTGGAGTGTCACAATCGCATCAAGGCAGGCCCGGCTGCGACAAACCAACAACCCGTCTTACGGGCTGTGATAAGAGAGTCGAGACGAACTGTAGATAGAGTAGGACGGTTGGTACAGCATCCTCCAATTTGTTGTGCGCGTCGATTGGGAGTTCCTCGAGTCTGAGACAAGCAAGAGCGTGGAATCAAACAAGGCTATACAGTATGAGAAGCAGCTAGTTCAAAGTGATGACACTTCTCACCGGAAGGAGTTGTTTTAACCCCCTGAGTGTTGATTGCCCGGTTTTTTTTTCAACTGAATTACGAAACATGGATGGAAAGATATCAGCATATGAGGGTATTAGGGATGCGTTGATCCACCTTACCAGGAAGGGCATGATTCTGGGTTAGCAGATAATATATGGAGTTATCAAATCTGGAAGGACCGGCGGCGTCGACCCTGAAACAAGGATAGCTACACCTAGGGATACCGGCCAATGTGCGAGTGGGACTTGTACAATTGTGTGACAAGCAGTACATCAGGCAGAAAGCGCTGCTTCCAGCTCACTCGGCCTTGGTAGATGGAGTTAAAAGAGGAAATAACTACTTATCGTGGTTCCATAATAATTCACAATTTAATGGGGCCTTCCTTATCATGCCACCCACGTGCCAGCGCCGCCTGTTTAACGCTTTACGTGTATCTTGCTCTCCCTCGAGGTTCGTGATATAATCAACACAACAGACTATTTGGCAAGTTACGTGATTCGCTCCAAGAAATACGCCGAGAAAAAACAAAAATGGACGAGTTTTCAACATCTAGGCATGCAGGATATTTTGGTCACGGTCAAACTTGAAGCTTGAAGCTTGAAGTGAGAACGCGTTTCTTCGCTTCGCAACCTGTCTGTCCCATTTCGCTATTTCGAGGTCTTCATGTCTCCCGGCCGTTTCCCGTGAGGCCTAAAGTAGCCCTTTATTGTCATGTGTTGTACATCTTTTGCTACCGTCGGCTAGTGTGGCGAGCTGAAAATCCGCAGGAAACCTTATCGTGCCCCCTATACAACTCTTCCCAGACAATTATGTCCCTCCCCATAGCTGAAATCGATTTCAATACTCTGACATCCGTTGTCGAGCATGTCTTTATGCCTCCAAAGCTTCCTCAAAGTGCTCAGGATGAGACAGATGAACGGAATACCAATGCAGCGTTGTGCCACCTTCTTATAAATGCCGCCCGAAATTTCCGCCAGTGCCTCTCGCATTCCCAACAATCGACGTGGAATAATATGATCAAGATGATGAAATTGATTCTGCAGAATGTAAATACTCCATTAGAAGCAAAGGGTCTCCAAGGAGCGCTATCGACTCTGACCGATGGAGGTGAACACCACACCACAACTTCGCGTCATGCCCGTTTAACTCGAGTTTTAGATGTGTTTGTTATGCATATCCGCGCACAGAATGCTGCCGTCATTGTGCGCAAACTTATTGACGCGGTTCGATTCGACATCTTTGAAGTTTTGCCACAAACAAGTGCTGTGATGTCTACAAACGGAAAACTCCTTTGTTCTTACCCAGGTCCGGCGGTCAATGTACCCACAGAATGTTTTTCGAATGAATCTTTTCTCGAGGAACTGGCATCCTTTCTCACCCAAATGGATGTCGACATCTTGGATTCCACTGCGACCACCATCAAGGCAGGATCCACAGTCCGCGAGGTCCGCGAAAGTGCCGATCCAAAATATATATCCGAGTTATTAGTCGGAATACTTCTGGGATTCGGTCAGCCAGCTGTTGTGGATCGCATCACGAAGCGGATAGGAGACGAGGTGTTGTGGAAGAACGCGAAAATGCCTTGGCGCAGGTCTGCGTTATGGCTCGTCATTAGGGTCGCTCTCCAAACTTCCACGGGCAGTGAAAACGTATACAAACCATTCATTCTCTTTTTTCACACCTATCTACTTCGCCTTTGCGTGGAAAGAGACTTTCCGAGCGATTTACTCTTTGAAATGAGGGTCAAGTTGGCTCGCCGACTAGCAAAGCTGGGCCCTACTGTTTCCGAGGGCGTCTATCAAGCTGTTTACGATGCTGCGACAGGAACAGAGAAACTTCTTCAGAGACGGTGGTCAGATTTTCAAAGAAGTAGCACAATCTCTCCCCCATGGTGCCCCGAGGAGCTCGATTTCGTTGCCGATACAGCGATTACTCTTCATAATTCACGGGCATATCTCAATAAGTCGCTTCATCCAACCTCTCACCACTACTCCCCGAAGCCATTTGCCCCTTCCCATGCACCGCGTCTCCATGACGTAGTCGATTTCAGTAAATTTTCTGGGCGAAAGCTCAAGGACGCAGTTTCAAAAGATGGGCGCGTCGCCCTCGCTGATTTCGAGTTATCCGTGGAAACACGCCTGGATTCTTGGGTCAACTTACGTCAACTCACCGATGACGATGACGCTCCGGATGTAATTGCATCCTGCATTGAGCAGTACTTCACCGGCGCGCAGAAAATATACGGTACCGATCCTGAAGATAGATCGATCATGATCTTGACCATCTTGGATCTTTGGAAGGCGCTGGATATCTTGGCTATCCGACAGTGTCCTTTATTGGCAACTTATTCACCAGAAATCCCCCAGGATTTTCTCCATCCATTACTCCTTCACCGCGCTGGCTCCCTGCGACGTGCCTTGCTTATCGAAGAGTACGTGCGCCGACGACATGATGAAGCCTCCTGCACGACGTCAATATTCTCAGACCAAGCTATCGCCTCGTCATTCGCTGTGCAGTATTTCCGCAATTCTCCAAGACTACGACAGCTTCATGCTGACATCCACCGACATGCTAAGCAACTGCGGGACATAAAGCGAGCTGAACTTGACGTCCTGAATCAAAAGTACCAATCGCTGATGAGCGCAGCCGAGGCGATGAACCATAGTTGCTATACGGACGAAAATGGAAATATAATCAAATGGTACTGTGAAAAATGTGGCAACGAGAAGGAGGCGCAAAGATTGAAGATCGGTATCCATGAATGGCCTCTGCCCGGAGCGACGGTGGCGGCAGAAATGGTGGTATTCGAGCTTTCCCCGCCACGCCCATTTTCTACTTGGCGCGAGATAACTTACAAGATTCTCTGGGATCTTGGGATGCCTAATATGCGCGATCATATCGACGTACCCGAAATACTGTTAGACGCTTTCTCTGGCTTGAAGTCCTGGGCGACACGTCACCCATACCACCGCATTACTATTGGGTCAACCACAAAGTCGTTCAAAGACCAAACACACTACAAGGCGGTTCAGATTCCGGCCAACGAATCTTCGGTCTTGGTCAATAATGGGCTATCCTTCAAGTTGTTTGATCGTACCAATCGGTCTTGGGTGGCCGGAACTTTTCTTGGGTCCAGCGTGGCGACATTATGTCAGCCCCTCGTCCCCTTATCAGGCCCATACCGCAACCTGCATCCCACAGTATGTAGCACTCACCATACGTCGAATGAGGTGATCGCTGCCCAGTCTGACTGTCCAAAAGAGCTGAGTCTTCATGAATACATGGCATTTTCCATGTTGCGTAGCGGACCACGCTTGCAATGGCTTAATATAGCAAGGGAGTTGGCTTCGCCATCACTTTCGTTTCGCCGAGAGGAGGTGCATTCATTAATTACTCAAGCAGCCTGGCAACTTGGACCGTTGACGGATGGCGTGCGAGAGTGGCATATCGACCTCGGCATTCCTGATTTCGGACGGATTCTCTTACAAGAACTGGAGGCCCTTCTCGAGAGAGTACAAGCTAACTGGTTAGAGGAAGTTACCGTCAGGACTGTTGGTATGTTATACGTCACTCCTCACTGTCATTGCTTCAACTATCTCCAGCTCTAGTGACTAGTCGTCTTCTCTCTTCCGCGAGAGACCCAGATATTTGCGCAAGAGCATATGCGTTGCTGCGGAAGGCCCGAATAGTAACCCATAGATGGATTGACCAACTCGGCTCGAAACTAGACATGACACAAGACGAATTATTGCGCACTAACTTGCGTCACCAATTGTGTTCATTGGCCGCGGCATGTGTTTCTACGTTTGATGTTGGCGCGAAGCATGTTCCGAACGTCCTTTCTACTGATGATGATTTCGCTATTGCTGTGCAATGCGCGGTTATTGTCCATGACAACACACCGCCAATTCTTCCAGATGACGACGGTCGTTATCTCGCCCGGCTCCTCAATAGACATTATCGATTACTGCACTTCCTCGAAAAGTTTTTCCTAGGTGCACAGTTACACCCATTAGGTTTTGATCTTGCACTCGCACGCCTTTGGTCAGGTTATCGCCGACAGGTGCTTCTTGCATCCAATTCTCGGTGGATCTCTTGCACGACGGAAGGAGGACAGGAAGTCCACTATAATGTGATAACTGGCCAACTTCTCGTGTGTGGGAAGCCATTAGGAAGACTTCCTAAAGAGATACTAGAACATTCCACGTACGCAAGCATACTAGGAACTGTGAGTTATGGTTGTCTCAACTCGTCTATACACTAATTTCCACCCCTTGCAGAGAGTTCTTGATATAGTTCCAGCCGACATCCCCGGAATGGAATTCATGACTAGATCGACTGTCTCTGGATACCAGGTAAAGACATCCTTGTTTTGTTATCGTACGAGAGCTAAGAGGGAAATCGAAGATCCTTTTCTCGCAGCACGACGGCGAAGTGATCTTACTAGCACGCAAACCGGCAGATCCAC
>QFDX01001317.1:0-13700 GCA_003315875.1 Lactifluus piperatus
TGATGACCTTCCATCACTCAACGCTCCTGCCCAAAAGGTGCACCATGACAAACTGGCCCATTACCTCAGCACTGACCCCAAGGATGTGAAGGACATAGTGATGTGGTGGCACGAACATGTGGCAATGTATCCACACCTCTCATGGATGGCATTAGCTTACCTTACAATCCCTGGTGTGTCCCATTCTTTTGGGCTTTCAAGATAGTCTACTCATATTTGTTGTAGCCATGTCCATTGATGTTGAACGTGTATTCAGCCGTAGACATCTCATTTTGTCTCATGTTCAAAGCTGACTTTCTGCACAGTCTACTCGCACATTGATATGTTTGGGATCATGGAGTTTGATGGGTTTGGTGATGGACTCCGACGTTTTGGCAGTGGGTACTCTGGCTGATGTTAAAGGAGATGAGGAGCTCGAACTTGGGGAGGGCTGGGATCATATTGACTTGTGAACTGTAGATACATTGACAAATGAAATACTTGGTGACCCTTCATCATACCCCTACCCGTGGCAACCCACAAGTGCTGACCCATGGGTACACAGGTAAGGGTACCTGTGGGTACGGGTGCAGGTTGTGTCTGACATACCCGTGGATTACCCGTGTGGATGCCTAGGCACAACTTGCATTGATATAGGCTGAGACATTTCTTGGTACAATGTCCTGGTTTGAGACACCATTTGCATATAGCCCCTGGTTCATCATCATCTTCTTGCCATGGGTCCTGAAGCTGATCTATCCCATTTTGTATCTCTTGTCATGTAAGACCTCCTCCAGGGTACATTCTGTGTAATATGTGGGGTTCCAGTTGAGTATAGGCATTGGCAGCCCCCAGTCTTCTCACAGAATCATGTATCTCCCAATTCATGTCATCTAACTTTCTCTTCAATGTCATTATTTGACTAAGGATAGTTTGAGTCTTCTTTTGAGCCTGGCAGTAGCTAGTGTTCAAAGGTCCGGTTCAGTCCGGTTTTTTGACCAAAAAAAGGCTTAACTGGAACCGTAATCGGTCTAGGACTGACCCAGGGGATGGGTGGACCGATAACCAGACCGATAAAACTGGTTAATATGCCAAAAACCACTAGATAAGACTGGTTAAAACCGGTTTTAGGTCATAAAAGTTCACGCACCAATATTACCATATATATCTCAACAGATATTAGTCAGACTTTTTATTTATTACCCAAACAGGTAGACATTATGATTCCCCAGAGAATGGTCAAAGGTTTAAGAGATTTCATGAAGATTTGATTGAGATATGACCAAAACAAAAGTACATGTCCTTACTAGGTTGGTGTAGTTATTGTTTCTCATATGTGGTTACAACCTTTCATAGGTGTTAAACAGCTCAAATGTACTTAGTACAGATGATTATGTGTGTTATTGTTGTGCCTTTGATAGTGTCAAACTGTATCCAACATTTTTGTAGCACATGTTATAAACAGTATGATCAAAGCTACTCTAAATTTATGAAAATATAGTGATGTCAAAATGTTTTTGGTCATATCTTTCTCAATTCTTAACTGATTTTGATGATCCAGGGAGCAAAATTGAAGAGAATATGTGTAGAAATCCAGGGGTATAGTCACATGACAACTAACCAGTTTTAACCGGTTCAAACTGGTCTTTTGTGGTTAACCATTTTAAAAAAAAATCTAAAATAACTGAACTGGACTGCTAAAGATGGGACATTAACTGTGACCACTGGTCCAGTTCAAATTGGTTCAGTTCATTGGTTATTTATTGGTCCTATGGACCAGACCTTCAAACACTAGTGGTAGTGCTTCAGTTCCCCACATAGCATGATGTCATCTTCAAGAATTAAGGCCCTATCAACCAATGGAGTAACTGGTTGATTGTTGGCAAATAGAAATTCTTCTTTGGTTGTAAGGAGCGGCCTTGGGTATTGATCAGGGTCTGCTCGAAGAGGGTAGGTGTGGATAGGGCAATTGTGTCCATCAGTAAGTAGTACTTGTGGATAGGAGGTGGGTAGATCTATGTGGACTTGGAAGAACATGGTGGGGTGGTCGAACCCATCCTTGTCTGGGATTCAAAAGTTAGGATAGAGGATACAGTTGTGGGTGATGTTTTCTTCCCAGTTACCCTCAGGGTAACTACCTGGTCGTGCTTCGGGGGTTACTGGTTGACTTGTGTAATTGGGTACCTCAGGATATACTGGTAGAGGTTGAGCTGAGGGGGACTGTGGTGGGGTAGCATTGTCGGCTAGGATATGGACTAGATTGGCAACAAAGGTGGCAATACCAGGGTTGGGAGATGGGGATCAGGTAGTGGGTGTTTGGGGGACATAGACAGGGCTTTCTGAGTGAGGTGGGATCATGATAGGAGTGGGAGTGTCAGGACATTGAATGGGGTTTAAAGGGGGTGTAGCCCCTTGAGAGGGAGAACATCTTCCAAATGTTTGGATTATTTGTGAAGGACATTGATCCCAAAGTTGAGCTGCTTGGATGATCATAGCTGCATGTTGGGCTGCTCTGGTCATCCATTGACACTTGGGGGGTCCAGCACTACAAATAGCTAACTGTGGAGTAGGAGAGCAGGAAGTGGTGGTAGAGGTGGAGATGTCAGACATTGTTTCGTATGGTGATGTAGAGGATGGGGAAAAGACGTCAAATGGGCAGGGTTATTTATACTTTTTGTCGTCCACCCATAGGGGAGTTGAGGTAGTATTCTTTTAGAAGGTCAGGTGCATTGAGGTCTGCATGATCAACCCATGAGTTGTCAGAGTTTGGATATCCTTTCCAATGAACTAGATATTGGAGTTTCTTCTTTCTTCCATATCTCCTCCATCAGAAAAACATGGCTGTTCTGAGATTTACTTATTTCAACTTAGCATGTCTTATTCTTCTATTAAGACAGTAAAGACAACTAAGAAAGATAAGTAAGCTACTTATGTCTTAATTGCTTCTTAGAAATTTACACTACAAAATGAAATAAGAGAGAAAAAATAAGAAAGTACATTCAGTAGTTTTTAAGTATGCATTGGCCTAGTGTGTCAGTAGCTCCAGCTCCCATCTGGCTTTAGCTGAGAGCCGCATTTGGCTCTGACCATATTTGGCTTAGCTCAGCTTGGCTCAGATAGTAACTAACCCAGCTCAGATAGTAGCTAACTCAGCTTGGCTAGGCTATCAGCTATAGCCACAGCATCAGTAAATTATATGCAAATTTCCATGTTTTTGTGCTCAGCAAGTTCAAAAGTTACAATTTAAAAATGTTCAATTGCCTGTCTAGTAGATTATGGTAATAATACAAATGGAAATGTCATCGTGTTGCAGTCCTTGCGTTGCAACCCCTCACATCGCAGCCACTCACAGCCCCATGCCACAACCCCTCACAATCCCTCACATCACAGCCCCTTGTGTCGCAACCCCTCACATTGCAGCCCCTTGCATTGCAACCTCTCACATTGCAGCCCCTCACATCACAACCCCTCACATTGCAGCCCCTCGCATCACAACCCCTCACATTGCAGCCCCTCGCATCACAACCCCTCCCCTTGTGTTGCAACCCCTCCCATCACAGCCCCTTGCATTGCAACCCCTTGCCTTGCAGCCCCTCACATTGCAGTCCTCATGTCCAGCGATGCGAGGATAGTGGTGCAAGGACAGTAGTGTCCTCACACTGTCCTCGCATGGTGGTTCACATCATGTGGTGGTGTGGTGGTGTGTGGTTATGCAGTGGTGGTGGTGGCAGTCACATCATGTGGCCATCGTCATGTCATGGTGGTGGCATAGGATGGGGAGAAGTAAAATATGCTGCTGCAGCCATAGTCCTCGCACCACTTCCTGGGGTGGCTTAACCCCAAACAACCCCCTCACATCCCATTTGGATAGGGAGGAGGGGGTGTATAAGGAATACCTAAAACCAATGTTAGTATAACAAGCTGAAAAAAATGTACGTGGTGTGGTGGTAGGAAGTGGTGGTGTCAGTCACCATACCTGTGAAAAGGAAGTCGTGACTTCATAAAATAAAAAAGTCGAACTGTGGGAACAAGTGTTTGACCCTGTTTGGACAACTCGCATGGTTGACTTCTGGAGTCACAAAATTTACTGTAAGTTCAACTTCTTCACGGATACATGTACAGGTTACAAGGCTGCTAACACCACTGCCTCTAGTGTTGCCACGGTCCGGTTCTATGCGAGCCGCGGAACCGAACCGGCAGTTCCTGCCGGTTCCGGTTCTGGTGAACCGGAACCACCTGTGGGCAACCGGCTCTGGAACCGTGGACCATGGTTCAAACCGGTCAGAACCAACGCAATATATCTTCTTGGGGTCATTCCTAGGTTTTTGGGGTCGAGGAACACGATGGTGGTGTTGCCAAAGCGATCTGATGCTGCATTAGCTCACAACAGGATATTTCAAGTATGTTTTCCTATTTTCTACAGTTCTTGTTGTTTTTGTGCTTCTCCCTTACTCACCGAACCCATACCCATACAAATAAAGGGTAGGGTATACCCTTCACACGCAAGTGTATGAAAGTCATCCGCGGTATCAGCAGATACCGCAGGTTTGTTACAGCTACCTACTACAAACAGCAATGTGGCTACTCTATTAATATGTACCTCATCCTCTACAGAGCCCCGGATTGACCCCTCCTTGCCCTTGGCTCCTCGCCATCATCATGGTATGCTGCGCATAAAATTGTTGTCGAAGTCCCGGTGGTGCTGATGGTGGCAGCAGCATGCCACATGTGCCGGTATCGTCATCGTGGCAGTGACATCAGCCACGCATGTCGCCCGGAAGGTCCGCTGTCTCTGCCAGTCTTAATTCGCATCGCTTTATCCTGGCCCTGACGATACCGACGGATGGTGCGATCAAACATTTTATCATGTGTGACGCTGTGATACCCAGAAGAGAAGGCATCAGAGAGAACTGAGGTACACTAAGCCATCAGGAATGTGGAGGAATGATTTAGACAACGGACCAGCGATAAGGACGGTCATGACACCAACCCAAAATTAGGCCCAGAAAATGAATATCGCATGTCCCAGGGCCGTTCGAGGAGAAAAGTCACCATATCCGATCGTCGTGAACGCAATGAAACCTGTTACACATTCATATCACCTATGATAACATGGCATTGTAAAGCTCACAGAAATACGCCGCAGTGCCATATCCCCACCCCTCCGTCATGGAAAAGATGAGAGAGCCAACCTTGAGAATAGTTCAGCGTACAGTGCAGGGACCCCCAGCGGTCAGTGCTAGGCAGAGCTACTCACGGTCCAAAAGGTGAGGAACAAGGCCCATGCTAGTCCAATCTAACACAGACAGACTCACTGACTCTGGTATATTTATGACGATGGAAGGGGATGACGGACCTTGGTGTACAATGACCGACGCTCCTCCCTCTTTAGCATCCCCTTATTGTCCTGGTACGTCATCTCTCTGCTTGACTCTTGCTGAGCACTCTGCACGCTGTAGACTGTATTTGCTAGATTCAGTAACTTGCGGGTCTTCTTCCACAATGCACCAGCCCACGATCCGCGCTGTTCATCCGCATGCATCCCACTGTCATCGATTGTCCAGGTAAAGTCGAAGGGGCCCCGCCCACTGCGTCCAGCTTCCTGTCCCTGTTGCGATTGGGAAGGATGGTTGTGATGATTGTGTGGTTGTTGTTGCTGAGCGCAGCGTCCAAACTTACGCCCGATAAACTTCTCGGCCGGGACACCAGCCTCCTGTGCAGCCGACTCCAGCTCATCTAGAGGGAGCGCCTCCGTATTCAAGTACATCGCCTGCATCTTGAAAGTCCCTCGGTAGTTCAACATCTGTCGCTGGTTCGGCGGTGCAGGTGATGATGGACCGGAGACTGGCTTTTCGGGCGTCCACACATCGAGCCTGCGTTCAACAAGGCGCTTCTCCATTGCGTCATCGTTGATGGTGCTGGTGGCAGCAGGGGCAAGGATGAGGCGTCGGCAGTGAGGCAACGCGTCAAAAGGGACATGATGAGGAGCGTAGTGGTGGTGATGCTTGTCAATGTGATCCATTGCGGGTATCACAGTGGCAAGGTGAGGTGTTGAATGTGAAAAGGGAAGGATTGCATCCTTGAATATCTGCAAAAACGTGAGTAGCAGGAATAGGTTGATAGCCAGCACAACGTACTGCCAAAACTCACACAGCTGCTGAACAAGGGCCCATTCTTCTTCTGAAAGCCCATACCCCCTCATGTCCCTGTCGACAGTGATTTTTTCGATTGCCTGGCGATATTCGAGAGAGATTGGAAAGGCTATCATCGTTTGCGAGGTCTTCAAGGAGCTGAACCCAGTGAGGAAGTAAGATTCGAGCGGCGAGCAGCAACCTCCAAAGCAGCAGGGGAGCTAGGAGTTGGCGGGAGGGGCATGTTTGGCGGAGGTACAGGTGGGGGATGTGAGCGTGGATGCCAATCTGCGTTTCGGGTCAAGGTTTGTGTGCCTGGTGTGATCACGTGAAGGCTCCTCTTTGTTATTATGCTGTCGGTGCGTATTGAAGTCAGTAAGGGAGCAGCAGGGACTGGAACGGGGTTTGTGCGTTGTCCATCAGCGTGGGCAACAGTACGAGAGGTGCCAGTAGGCTCAGCCGGGCAAGGAAATGGGCGCCAGGAGGGCGCGTGAGAGCCAGAACTTGGAGGCCCATGCGCTGGTCCAGTAATGTATGCGTCCTTCTCCTCTGGCTTCCACCACCTTTTTCGTGTATCTCCATCACCTCTCCAAACGAGTCGTTTGATGACATGCGAGCCAAAATTGAAGGCCCTTGATATTCGGGAGGTGGTCCCCATCTTGTGCTAAGGCTACCGCCTAAGTCAGCGCCTAAGTCAGATGGCTGTCGTTGACTACGCCGACCGCGAGGCTGGTGTCCACTATGCGAGGACGTGGCCTGTTGCACATTAAGGTCCCCGAGTGCTGCAACAAGTTTGGGGGGTAAACTGGCAGGTAATGCGAGAGGCTTCGGTGCAGACGCTGGTTCATGAGGGCAGTCCCAGGATGCAGGTTTTATTTGACGATCGTCCGATGGCAGTTTCGAAGATCGACGCTCTTCGGGCAAGGTACGTATGTGTCGCTCATCCAGTGAGTTTCCCTTATGTCCGTCACCTACCAGTGCGCGGGGAGCCCTTTCGGAGGAATGAATTAGTGCCCGTTCGCGATGCCCTTCTTGTATTTGATAAGGGCGCGCAGGCAAAAGCTCTTTTGACTGCCCCGTTGGCGACGAAGGTCGTTGCTTGTACTCGTCCTGTGGGGGCTGCCACCCACGGTCACTCTCAGCTATTACCAACATATCCTCATCCTTAGAAGGAGGCAAGACATTGCGGTCCGGCGGTGCAACGTAAAAAGGAAGGATCAGGGGAGGCGGTGCACCCGGCAGCCATGTACTCGCTGGCAGAAGGTTCAATACAAACACAAGTTCCTTTGGCATAGATTCTGCAGTAGAGACTGGATGCTGTGACATGATGGTGAAGGAAAGATTGTATCAGGCGGAAGACCAGAACGGTTCTATCCTGAAATCAGATCCGTCCCGCTAGGTCAACAAAGTGAATTCACTAACCGACTGCTTTTGCGGTGGATCGTGCTCAGAGATGGAGTCGCCACGGGCCCGCGGAAGACGGGCCTCAATCGAGTCGGAACTCCAGCGAGCACGATGCAAACGCACCCCAGCGCGAGTCGTTGTAGTCGGCCGTGACATCTCCATAGGCTCACGGCCCATCGCAAGCTCAGTCTCCGAGTTACTAGTCGCCTTTATATTGCCGAATTCGTAGGAGCCCTCCTCACAGAGGTCGTCAAAGCCACCGGCAACCATGTCCTTCGCCTTGCCAGAAAGAATTGTATCGCAGGCAATCTCCATAGACTGAAGAGCTGTTGCGCTGCAACTCCTGCAAGGTTGTTCATCAGTGGTCTATAAGTCAGGGTGAACTGCACTGCTCACCAAGCGCCAACTGGGATCTTGACCGGTCCGCTTGACGACATCAATAACAGGTTGATCCACCCTGCGGTGGTATTGATGAAACTGACCAATATCACGTTAGAAAAAGTACACAGCGGAAGAAAAGAAACACTCACGTCTCCTGCAGGATGTCGCTTTGGACATCCTTCTCATCACGGCGCTCCTTAAACATTTGGGCCAAGCTGTGCATACCCCCCCATACCAGAGCCCAGGGAGGTTCCGACTTCAGAAGGATGCATATGTTGGTAAAGTTTATATGGGTCAGTAATGCCAACATGGCTGAGAGCCTCAGTAGTGGCCACGAGAGACCAGAGCAAAACGCGATCAGTCCGTGTGATAATGTCCTCGGGAATGCCATAACGTATAGCGTTCCACCTGGTGGGGAGTTGGCCGGCCGCCAGACGGTTGTAGGAACTGCCTTTGGGATATAGACGCGAGCGCCCTTCTTCAGTTCGACGTACCATTGGCCACCCTCGCCAGCCCAGATATCACAGTTATCCCCATGTTCCTTCTTGAATCTCTCAGAGTCTGAATCGGTGACCTCGAACGGCTCCAGGTCATGAATTAGTTCGACTTCCGAGTTGAAGATCTTGTGCTTGGGATTGTAACCACGGAACAGTTCGGGTTCTGATGGGCATTGTCAGATATGGAAGAGCTGACACTTAAAAAGGCTCACCAATAAAGCGCACGCCAGCATGGTTCATGATTTCTTTCTCATACCTGCCCCGAACATCCTTGTCATCGACAGGCTCGCCTGTCTTCGCGTCAACCCAGCCGACGTGGAGAGTACCATCCTTGAGACGACCATCGAAGTGCTTGAAACTTGAGGTCGCAAGAATTGAGACGAGGAGCGATGGCTACGAGGGACACCGGGACGCGGGCGGTTTAATTTAACATCCAACTCCTAGGCCGCAGCGGCCGCGAGTTGGAGGCCCCTAGGCCGCAACGGCCGCGGGCAAGGGGAAGACGTGGCAATTTCGCGAAGGACATTGAAGTATACACCCGTCAGATTAGAGCTGTACTCCCACTGGATACCAACGCGACGCTTGAGATGAAGGAGAGAAATCTTGTCAGCGGGCACAGAGGCGATGCCAGAAATTTGAGGTCGCAAGAACTGAGATGAGGAGCGACTAGTGTTGTTCCGGCCCGGCTTGGCCCAAAAGCCGCGGCTTTGGCTTGGCTTGAGGCGGCTCCGGCTTTGCTGAGGACTGGGCCGAGCCGAAGCCGCTTCAGAGGGCTTGGCCCTGGCCCGGCCCGGCCCAAGCCACGGCTTTTGACTCCAAAGTCATGTTTTATGACGCGTAGTTGTATTAATCGACATGTACTAGTAGTTACTCCTAATCTAAGTCTGATTCAGTGTCCAAAGACTCCAAAACACCATCCTCGTCCTCCATCAACAAGTCGTTCCAACCATCAGCAGCTTCAGACCCTTCCCCGCCATCCTCATCATCCTCATCACCCTTGCCATCCTCCCCATCTCCGTTGAGCTCTGCTTCGAGACTTGAGGAAGGAGCTGGTTCCTGAAACAGCAGATCATGTCGGATTGCACACTTGACACTCTGTAAAGCCTCCACTATATCTCCTTTGAGCCTGTTTCGACGTTTGGTGATGGTAATTCCACCTTGTGAGAACGCACGTTCACTTGAAACCGAAGATGACATTATTGATAGATAGTCACGGGCTAGAGAGGCCCACGCGGGATGATAGCGAGAGCAATTGACCTGAAAAAGTATGTAATAAGTCATCTGAACAGTGAGTCTTCAAGCGTCAAGGACAAGCACTCACCCCCCACCATTTAATCGCAGACCAACCATCTGGTACCTGCTCACTAACGTTCATGTATGCCTCAAAATGCTGAAGCCATGGTCGGTCAGGGTCCTCTGAAACACCAGCATGTGAATCAGCAACGTCGTCCTCATCATCACTGAGTTCACGAAGTAATGTGTGAATCCCTCGTTTTCTCTTTTTGGACGTCGCAGTTTCCTGAGGATCGATATCTAGACTCAGTAGCAGATACCGCTCCTTGAACTAAAACGCGAATCAGCATGTAAAGTAACAGTGGGATATTATTTCCTTACCACTTCTTCAACGCATTTTGTGACATCGCCTTGAAGTTCTGTCGACCAATGCCTCTTGAAATATGACATTTTCTCTTTCGGATTGAGGACTGAGAGAGTATTAGATGTGACATTGACACGAACAGCAACAACATACTCATTGCCAATATGTACGCTGGTGATTCTGTTGTCTTCTCATAATATTCGTCGATCTTTCTACACGCGGCTTCAAGGGGAGGGACAAATCGCTCGTACTTTGGATGTTCAGCACGAGATGACCATGCCCTATGAAGCGCTTCGAGAGCTGGTATAGCTAGGTGGAGGGTTGGTGCTTGTTCGGATGAAAAGGCTTGCTGTGCATTGTCGGCGTGCTAGTGTCATTGTCTCAGTTTTGAATGGGGAGAGCATGGAATATACATACCGCTAGTAGACCAAGAAACATATTGACGCGTTGCCATTCATAGCTGTCTAGCTTAAGTGCACGGATTTTGTCACGCTTCACAGCATCAGTCTCTTCCCAGCGTAGTTCGTCAACAAATGTATCCACAGACTGTAAAACGATGTATCAAATCCTCAATCATGAAGAAAACCCCGCATGCTCACTGTCTTATATCGTTCAGCCCTGTCTAGCATTAGGTATGTTGAAGACCATCGGACCTTCATGTCGACGATAAGTTGGACAGGTCTTGGAATACCTGCCTTTGATTGAACGGTCTTCCACATGGATTTACGCTTTGATGATGATCGCTCCTGTTTTACAATCAGTTTTCGCGCTTTGATTAAAATGGCTTGATACACACTTTGACCGCAATTGCCCTGACTAACCCCACCTCGTCACGACTTGTTGGAATGTGCGCATCAGGATCCTTGGGGTCAAAATGCGGAGACTTGCTGTACGTCGATATGAGCACCTGAGTTGCCAGGTTGATGACATGGGCGAGACAGCTGCAGAGGTTTATGAATTGCTGAAATTGAACGTCACAAAAAACTCACTTGATTTTCCGATTTCGCCAATTATATTTTCTCCCCGTCACGGCCCTCAAACGCATAGCCACTTCCTGCATCATTGTAGAATTATTCGAGGCGTTATCACATGTAATGTGGCCAGTCTGCAACATATCCATAAGCGTGCAGGTCGCATACAATGCAACGACACCAACTAGCATACCTTGTGCGCTATATGGACTCGTTTGATGATCTTAAACAGGGCTTGACCCAGCCGCTCACCGTTGTGAGCATTGTTAAGTTGCGTGAAGCCAAGGAGACAACTCTTGAGCTCCCACTGTGTTGGCGTCGTCTCCTCGATCCAATGACCAGTAACCGCGAAATAGCCATCAGTGTTTCCTGCTTGCCATGCGTCACATGTCAGATTGACTTCCCCAGTGACCGTCGGACCCTAAACAACATGAAAAGATTGAAATAATCATCTAAGACATGTACTTACGTTGAGTTGCGCCTTCAACTTTCTCAGATGGTCCTTAAACGTCCGTATGATTTCTGCTCGAGTTGACTTTCGGCCTGGGATCTTCACACCGTTCGTCGCACGCGCAGCAAGATCAATCATTTCTTTAAATTTCGGATGGTTGAGGGCGTGTATCGGCTACGAATAGAAGCAATTATATTAAATGACAATACGACTCTAAGAACCTAGCTTACCTGGTCACTGGCGACAAGCCACTCAATTGCAGCCCGATGAAAAGCCTTATCGCTATACGGAACAACCCACTCTGAGGGTTTCTTCTCTTGAAGATCACGATCCAGTGTTCGGGTTACGAGTTCGGCCGCTGCTTTGCGCTTTTTGATATCACCTGGTAGTTTGGATTTGTACATATTGCCTTTAGCCCATTTGCGGTATATTCCCTATAAAAAACTACGATAAGACTTGGGTGGAAAGTAGGAGCAGTAAACTTACTGAGTGGTGCGCCTCCAGATGGCGGCGTAATGTTGTGACTTCATTAACAATGCTCTTTTTATCACTGAGAACAGGTTTCATTCACGAACTGAAAACAAGCAGAAATATGTGGTACACACGGGCAGAGTTTACAGCTGCAATATTTCTTCGCCTTTCCATTGATGGTCTTCACAACAGGCGCCTGAAAAAAGTGGTCAACATCGCGTCGTTTATCTTCGCGCAGTGACACGTCTTCATCAATGGGCTGGACATTGACGTCCACCAGAAGCCCTTCATTGTCAACGTCCTTTGGATTTCCCAGCGATGCGCGTGTCTGCTTGGCTGTGACAACGGTCAGCATGGAACGCTACCTTTTTAATGATTACACGCACCTGTGGTAGACCTTCGATCATCATCCACTTCGTCCTCTCCACTTGCACCCTCATTGCTGGTGATAGTGGTAGCGCGCTTTCTCTGCAAAGCGTTTGTGGCACCATGTGTGATGCGTCGCTTTTTGGCTGCAGTCGAATGGATCAATATTTATTTAGAATGTGAACAAGAATGAAACATACGGGGTTTATGCTGGTCACCACTATCTTCGTCTTCTTCAGAGTCAACACAAACTGTTGCATTGCTGCTACGTATGGGTGCTGGTATTGGTGCAGATTCGATGCTGTCGACAGAGCTGTCCCTACAAATACTTGTGGGTTCTTGTGCTCGCATATGAAACGCTTGAACGGCTTTGCGTTGGAAAGAGAGCTCGGGTGGTGCGACGTTGTTGGCATCAGTGAGCTTCGAGGTTGGGGCAGTGTGGCGCAATGGTCGAGTCTGGGCAGTTGGATCGGCATCAGAACCACTAGATTGATATCAGCCACGAGATGAAGTCATTGAAGATGTTTAAAAACATACTGAAGATGTTTGAGTTCTGCGATTAGTCGCAGCAGTTTGATCTCGACGATATCCAATGGGAAATGATCTTCCCAGTCAATTTTGGCCAGATAAGAGCAAACGCGACCTAATCCAAGCTTTCCTTTGCGAACGTATTGCAAACGGCCAGCAGTATCTCGGGTATCCTCCCCAAACATCGCATCGAAACGCCTGTTAAATGTTTCGTGAGCCGTTTCACATTCCTCTGTGTTCATGACACTCCATATCTTATCCTCCCTTGTGCCGAGTTGGACAGAGGGGGGTAAGCTATTTGAGAGGGCGGCAACAGTCTTGATGAGAGCTTTGATCTCTGAGATGGTGGACATGTCGCAGCGTTGACTTGGAGGGGGATGAACGGCAGCAAAGTCTGGTTGAAAAAAAAGCTAAATTTGGCATAGAAATACATACAAAAGCTCCTAGAACAAGACATGTGGCAGACATTTGTGGTTGAGGGAGCGGATATCACTGTCAGATTGAACGCGCTGCAAAACTACATCGAAGCCACACTGCTGATAAACAAGACCACATGACCTGGGCAAAAGCTGCGGCCTGAGCCGGCGGCTCCGGCTTCCAGCTACAGTGAGCCGGGCCAAAGCCCTCATTGGGCCGTCACCATTGGCCCGGCTTGGCCCGGCCCAAACAGGCCTGGCTTGGCCCGGCTGGCGGCTTTGAGCCGGGCCGAGCACATCACTAGGAGCGACGGCTACAAGGGACACCAGGGCGCGGGCGGTTGTCGGGAGCCTTGCACAGCGAACAGACCACACCATGATAGAGAGCCTTGATGCGACTCTTCTGCTCCTCGCTGATCTCTGGCTGAGATTTGACAACGTTCCAGAGTTTGACAACGTCATCCTGGATCTTTTGGATATTGACCGTACCAGAAATCTGGTTCAAGTT